>JAUCNO010000425.1:12569957-12584525 GCA_032353835.1 Enteromius viviparus
TCAGTTAACCAGTTAATAATCGGTTAACGAGCGTCGGTTGTCGGTTATGAGAAATAACCGAAATGAGCATCCCTAATATACTTATATTATTACATTTTATATTATATATACATATATGAAATATATCAACATAATGTGTTTGTATTTATATAGACATGATAAATATACACATTACACACATATTATGTAAAGAAAAATTTATTTTGGATGGGTTCGGTTAATCGTTTGACAGCAATAATTTATAATTGTTACATATGCTGTTTATTATCTTTCAACTGAAAAAAATGGGTTTAAAATGGCAAAAGAAATGCTGAATATATATATATATATATATAAATGCAATTATTATGTATTTATATTTTTACGTCCATATTTCTACTTGTTTCATCCCTTTTTCACCCTTCAAATCCATCATTCTCCCACATTCTTCCTATTGGACTGGAAAGATAAAAACATCACATCTGAATCTGTGGGTGGCTCTGAAATACAAAGCAACCAATTACATTTACACATTACGCGTGTTTCTGTTCCTCCTCGTCCTCCTCCTCTCTTTTTCTCCCTTCCTCTCCCCACTCTTGTTTTCCCACCTTTCTTTCTGCCACATGCCCTCTTTTTCACAGTCACATGTGTTTCCACATGCCTGCCCCTCATTTCAGCTTTCACACTGCAGAAGCTGAGCCATTCTTAAGTTTGAGAAGTCCGGCTTTCATACCTCCCGATGCAGACAGCTGCCGCATGCAGAGCATTACTCATATCCCTGTGAAAGCCCTTTATACCCGAGGCTGGTGTCAGCTTAGCAGGTGACATTAAGAGGCTAAGAGTAGTCCACACTAGGCCTGTCATTTCTCAAATTGAAAAAGAAGTGAGAGAAACTGACAGCCGGATGCGGAAGCAGGACATTAAAGGAGGCATCGTCTATTTAGACTATGACTAGAATGGCTCTTGTGTTCATTTGTGGGGAAAATCAGTATTTTAAAAGGGCCATATCAACAGAAACCTTATTTGTTCACTTGTACAAAGTGCTGCCTAATGTGAAAAGGAATATTTACATAAAATTCTTAAAGGCACAGCAAAAAATGAACTCTCATTAGTGTCAGTGTGAGTGCCTCTCACAGTCACGGGAATGAAAACTAACTGCTTTAGAGCACAAAACCTAACTAAAATAATAATACAAGTCCAAATGCAATTATATAATGTTTAAATATATGCTTACATTTTAAAATGCAAGTTTGTGTTAATGCTTTCTTGAACGCTCTGAAGTTCTCTTATAAAAGAGACATCACGATGGGCTTAATTCATTAAAACAGGATTTAAGCAACGAAAGGATTGCAGTAGATGTTAAATATGATCAGCTGCTGACAGGGTCATTGGATTATGCAGTTCTGGATTACACTGCGTGAATCTTCTGTGGTTTTGTAGCCTGATAAATAAGCTGATTTCAGAGGAGAATGTGTGGAATACTGCAAAATGGATATCACATGGTGAAATATGCTGAACACAGCTGAAAGTACTTTTCTATTATATTTTTTAGAATATTATTAAATTGTCATTTATATAGATATATCATTTTTAGCTTTACATTGTCATTAAACAATCACTCAGTAATGATTTGAACTGATGTTTCCGAAACCTTAAAGGGATAATTCACAGACAAAATTCTATTATGCCAGAATTACTCACTCTCATGTGATACACACCTCATCCAAAACTGTATGAATACAATTTTTTAATGCATTTGGAAGTCAATGGGCACCAAAACTTTTAGGCTACCAACATTCTTCAAAATATCTTCTTTTAGATTTTTAAAAGGTTTGATGAGTAATGTTGACATTTTGAGTATACTATCCCTTTAAGCACTCAAAAGTACTCTAAGCTTAATTTCAATAAATGAGTTAAAGTGCTTCGGCTGATTCAGTGAGTTAATTTGATGAAAGATTTGTCATTTGTCCTGTAATGGTTTGTGAACCTTTATGAACGGCATTGTGACAGCACAGCATGTCGGGCCTAACACTATCCTTCGTCCCTGACTGTATTCACAGTGTGCCTGCCAATGACGAATGTGTGTGTGTGTGTGTGTGTTTTTTTGCAGAGCAGCTCGTGCATTCGGAGAGTACCTTCACACCCATCCTGAGAACCGCAACGGATCAGGTCAGTTATCTCCAATCCTCTTTCTCTCTGCTCTTCTTTTTTTCCAGTCCACTCAGAGCTTGCGATGTTCTCAGCCACCAGGCGCGTTTATGTTTCATGAGGAACTGTGCCACTTCTTAATGTATTGTGTGTTACCTCATCTGTCTTTTTCTCTGTGCATCTCTTTCCGTTTCTCACTCGCTCCTCTCTCTTTCTCTTGGCATCTGTCCTAATGTTTGATTTGAAGATCACTTACTGTCTGACACCCTCGTTGGCCACGACTCTGACTCCCCAGACAGCCTGTGCACTCAGAACAACAACTTCCACCGCTCCGACCCCAGCTTGATCAACCCCGCCCTGGGCCTTCTGGAACCGCCACCTACCACGACTTCCTCCAAGAGCCGGCTGTCCCTAGAGCGCAGCTTTTCAGCAGAGGAGGACCAGCAGAAGTGTGTGGAGTGCGCTCTCCAGCCTGCTCGGGTCTACACCATCACCGGAGAGAGCGGCATGCTTGGGACCAGCCGGGGGAGCAAGGAGAACCTGGAGCTCGAGGTCTTGAAAGGGGCGCAGGAGGCCCAGCCCTCTACCTCCTCCAACTCGTCTTCTCCAACCCAGCACCACCACCACCGTGGAAGCGGAACTGGATCCGGCAACCATCATCACGGCAACCATCATCACGGCAACCACCATCATGGCAACCCCAGCGGAGGTGGAAGCAGCGGAACCAGCGGATCAAACCCCCACCAGCACATCTCAGGCGCAGGAACATCGCACCATCACCACGGGGTGCCCCATCACCACCACCACCTTTCCCAGCCACTGCAGAGCTCGGTCAGCGCACATAACATCCGCGGCTGGGGAGAGGGAAAGGAATGCGGCCTGGCATGCGAGGCCTGTCCTGGGGCTCCCTCGCGCAGCCAGGGCTCCCTGGACCTGGAAAGCAGCACCCGAGAGGCAGGCAAGCAGCGCCGGCCACCACTAGAGCGGATGTGCAGTGTGGACCGCGTGACTGGGCTTGAGCGAGGTGAGAGGGGGAGAGCGACAGGGGAGAGAAAGAGAGAGAGAGGCTCTGGCCAAGGGGAAGGGGTGGGGTTCAGCCAACAACGGGGGCGTCGATGTGTTCGATGTGCCGTGGTCTGTATTTTTCCCGCTCTCCTGTGTCTCTCTCCTCTCTCCTGTGTGTCTCTTTTGTGCTCTCTCCCTCTGTGGAGTGGACCATGTGTGTATGTTGTTACTGGTGGATCTTTACACAGTGGCCCTGAAAAGTATTTGATTAAACTACGCTTAAGGGAATGTTTCAGGTTCAAAGGTAAAGCTCAATCAGCAGCATTTGTGCATAATATTGATTACCGCTGAAAATAATTCACATTTTTTTCTATAAAGAAATATTTCGTTCTTTTACAAAACCGCTCAATCACTTACCCTCATGTTATTCCAAATCCATGAATGCTTCGTTCGACAATTTGAGATATTTTCGATGAAACCAGAGATTTGTGACTTTCTCATTGACTACCAGGTAAATAACACTGTCGAGGCTCAGAAACACATTGTCAGAAGGCTCCATCTGCCATCAGTGGTTCAACCCTAACATTGTGAAGCTACTTTTTTGTATAAAAAGAAGAAAAATAACGACTTTATTTAATAATTCAGCATTTTAGCGCCATTTTGGAGAGGATCCACTGGACTAAAAATGCATATGCTGTTCTAAGATATGGTGCTGAATAAAGACGTTATTTTGTTTTCTTTGCATAAAATAAGTATTCCCGTAGCTTCATAACGTTACGATTGAACCAGCATTCAGACTATGCCTTTCATACTTTCTAGACCTTGACAGTGTTCATTACTTGGCAGACAATGGGACAATCACAAGCCTCCTGGTTTCATCCGAAATATCTTAAATTGTGTTCTGTGCAAGAACAAAGCTTTTACAGGCTTGGAACAACATGGGGGTGAAGTGGTTAATGACAAAATGTTCATTTTGGGATGGAGTAAGCCTTTCAAAATATGTCGAAATTGTGGTTGTAGTGAGGCATTTTCTAACAGTAAATCGAGCCCTGAAATGCATTTGGTTAAATGCAACCAAAATATTTAGGATTTAAGGCATGTATTTTGTCAGTTTATCCATACTTTAGGAATCAAACCCATAACCTTGGTGTTGCTACAACAATGCTTTACAGTTTGAGCAACAGGATGGCATAACTCAAAGTTAAGTTAAGTAAAGTTAAGTTAAGACCTTTCAACATCAAGCTAAGCAGGTAGTTTTCCTAGAATCAGCAGATAGACATAAATGTCAATTTCTTGCTTGCATGCATTCATGAGGTCTGAGAATTGAAAACCAGACAGAAACATAGTCATCTGCTATTTGCTTTCATCTAACAACATGTCTCTGTTGATGTACTTGCAACAACCCCTAGATACATGGATGCATCTTTGACGAGAATAACGAGAACTTCATTTGTCTAGAATACTAGTCGCTTTCTACAGATTAAAAAAAAGTGTTTTGCATTTCAATAACACGTTGACTACTACTATATGTGCTTTCGGTTGACCATGTTTTTTTAGAATAACAACAACAAAACGAAAAATTTATGGACATGATTTTCTGTAGAAATTGACTTTAAAACAAATACTTGCAATTGAGCTGATTTTGTTTTGAACCCAAACATTAATTTAAAAATGTAGATGTGTCATTAGATGACAGATGATCAAACAAGTGCCATTTCATGCTACATATTTGTTAATATGTTTGTGTGTATGTACGTATGTATGTAGGCCTATTATTATTATGTAGTTAAAAGTAATTGCAAAGATAGCTAAGAATATAAAAACTGTCATCATTAGAGTGCTGTCTTGGTTTGATATTGTGTTGTCTATTGCAATGAATCTCTTGAAAGAGTGTGGCTTACATGTCTAAGTACTAAGTAGTTTTTAGGGCCACTGTACAGTATGTGCATATGCATATATTCAGATGCATCATTTCAACTGTACTAATGTCCCTTATGTCTTTTTCTAACCAGAAGATAACAGTTGGTTCCCTAAAGAAAACATGTTCAGCTTTCAGACTGCTACAACGACCATGCAGGCGTAAGTATTCACACACACACTAACACACACTGAAGTTAGATGCTTATATTGACCTGAAGTACAGATGGCACAACAGGTGTCTCACCACTAACACACATTCATTTAGTGACATTTACTGTCAAACTGACTCAGAGAGCTGACAAGTACACGCTGACCACACACTTTCTTCAAACGTGGCTGTTATCTAAGCTTTCTGTCTGTCTTTCTCTCTCCTTTTTTTCTGCCTCACCTCTCCGCTCTACAGGATTTCGTGAGTACCCCTTTTGTACCCTTTAAATGTCACAAAATGACAGTGTGTGATGTCATAAGCTAGCTTCCCCAGCACGGCCCATCCTACCATCCCTCCAGTCCCACAAATGTAGAATGTAAATGAGAAGAAGCGATGGAGAAAAAACTATTTATTACAAGCACAAACATTCCTATCCGGATGGGATTAGATTTCTCAAAGGATCTCTGAGGTAATTTGTCCTGTAATTTTTTCCTAATGGCTTCGTAATTTGAGATTGTGTGAGGGAAGAACACACCTGTCTATGAAACAAACGTTTATTGGATCTTCTCAGGGTAACTAGTCCCATTCAAACGGTGCTTCTGTGTATGAACCGAGGAAACCGCCGCTGTTGAAACTGAAGCAAAATAATTTTACCTTGATGTACAAATTAATCCGAATGCGCTTGGTTTGAAAACCTGAGGCAAAGATTGATGATGCTGCTTTAGTGGTGCGAAATGCAGCGATGCATTTTGATTTAAGAAATGGCTTAGAAACACATTTGATAGGCTGGTCTGAATAATTCTGATTACCTCAGCCAGAGACACAGATGTAGTTGTCTTGCGTGGTTTAGAAATGCTGACAGATGCTGATGCCGATCATTTTTTGAGTCAAGTTGTTTATCTAGAAATGTTAGGAGTTCCATGAGATAATTTCATATAACAGCATGTTGAATTGCAGGTATGTATCTTCAGTGGCATTTAAAAAAAAATGATATTCTTTCATTTAGTTGTTAGGAGAAACTGGGTCCCTGGGTCTGTAAGAAATGTCAATCTGTAGGTGACACTGTTGGGTATGCTATCAGGATTGTGTGGTGGCATAAGTCCCGTTCATTCGATCGAATCCGAGGCTTTGCTCGTGGCTGTCCCTTTATTTACCCAGAAGGAGCTCCTCCTGCCTAACTCCAGCCTAACATTGCCCCTTCATAAACATGGCTCTAACCTCTAACCGCACTTCAGTGAGCCCTCGCCCTCGCTGGCATTAAAGTTGTGTCACCTCCTGCCAGGGTTTTCCGGAGTCTAGCAGAGAGAAAGAGGAGAAAAAACGAGGTGGAGTCAGCCGCCATCATCCAGAGGTACTTTGTTGCAGGACTGTCATTTATCGCTGCTTTTATTTCTGTCAGATAGAGGAAGAGCTTTGGCAGTATAGCCCTATCTAGGACTACAGTCTGTCTGTCTGTCTTATCTGTCTCTCGCTGTTTCTATCGCTGTCGTTCTAGTTAAAGCTGAGATATGTATCCATATCAATATAGATATTTTGTCTAAGGACTTGGCACATTCATTATTCTTAGACATGAACCACACTAAGCAGTTTAGCCTCCAATTTGCTGTGTGGTTGGGCTGAGATGAGAGCCAGATTCAATGTCCTACCTCCATGGTTACAACACACCTTGAAATTGCTTTTTGCACAGCCACAAACCAACTTTCTTACTGTTGTGTAATCCAGGCGTGACTGAACTATGCAAGTTGAGAGCAACATTGCAATTGATTGCAACCTCAGAAATAGTTTTTTTAGAGGAAAAATAATCCAACCTATGTCAAAGGAGAGCAAGAAAATTTTTTAGACATTTTCTTTGCTAAATAATTTCAGCTAATAAATGTTAAAATGCATTGAAATTTATAAAACCTGTTTAAACTCCACCATAGTGCAGCTAGATGGTGATATCATATTATAGCGGTAATACTAATCTTGCTACTAAAATAAGCATGTTAAAATGCAAATACATTTTTTGAGAGCGATAATTGATGTTTTAGTCGTATGAAATAATAATAACAAATATGTAGATTTTAATTTATTTCTAAATTTTGATTTGCATGCACCATAGTGCAGCTACTCCCAACTTGTTATATCAGCAGTTGATTGAATCAGTATGTGGAAATCATAATTTTGCAAGTGTCCTGCTTTTCAGAAAATCAGTTTTGACTACTGGATGAGCATTACATCACCTAATTAATATTCATGAGTCATGCTGATAAGTTTCATAATCCCATACACGCACATATTTTATTATTACTAAGCTTCTGATTTACTCGCCAAATCAGAAAAAAAGGAAAGGGGTACTGTATTATAGTACTGTATTTCTTATAATTTCGCATATTTGTCTGGTCTGTTAGAATATTCTTTATATAACCAATAATGTTGTTTTTTGCTGGGCTTTTGTTTTTTTAGCCAATATATTTCATTTAGAGTTCTCTCTAAGGATCAGGGGTAATTGAAACAGGACCAGATGGTCACAGTAGCAGTAGATGATTCAGGAGTGTATTGTTGAACAGGGGTGGTGTGATGCGTCGCTGGAAAGTCAACCCTGTGAGACAAATGATACACTGGAATCATGCATTCAGGAGGAGAGTGAAAGGACAGAGAGATAATGACAGAAGGAGAGTGAGAATGTGAATGAAAGGAAGAAAAGGCAAGCAGACAATTACGTAATCTTGAGTTGCTGCTGTGGGTGGGGACGATTGGGAGCCGTAGAGGTCATATTGGACAGGAGTCTGGAGAATCCAGCCAGATGTCTCCCACAATGCACAGCTGCTGTAGGGGAAAGACAATGTGGTAAAACACCTGAGTAATTGCTGAAAGCTGAGGTGACCTGAAATAACACATACAGTAGTTCGACCCTTATGTACCCTTAAAAGGACAACTCACTAGAAATAAAAACTGGTAATCATTTACTCGTCCCCGTGTCGTTTCAAACCCATAAGACACTTTTGTCACACTTTATTTTAAGGTCCAATCCTTGCATGAACAAGCTGTTAACTATAACTTTTGTCTCAATAAATTTCTAATTTGCTGTTTATTAATAGCTAGTGAGGTTGTTATTATGTTTATGCATTGGGTAGGATTAGGGGTGTAGAATATACTGTAGTCATGCAAAATATGTGCTTCATAAGTACTAATAAACATCCAATATGTTAATAACAGGTTTCAGGTATGCTAATAAGCAACTAGTTAATAATGATGTTTTTAACATATTTTCTTATGTAGAATGCAGATAAAGATACTTTTCAGAATGTCCAGGCTGCTCTTTTCCATAGAATGAAAGTGAATAATCCCTATAAAAGGCACTATAAAGTAATTCAGGTAATTTTCAAACTTTATTATTTTTAACTGTTTCATACTAGAACCACTTTATATAGCGCATTTATGGTGCTTTTTGTCATTTTTGGAGCATTCCAGCCCCATTTACTTTTCACATTTAATTAAAGAACACCAGGGATTAAATAATTTTATTATAAAATAAGTAAATAAAATACATTTATTATAAATGCATACAAATATTTATTTATACTAAACCTTAATATTTTTTTAAATTGTGAAACCTTGTTTTCTTTATTGATTTACAAAATAAAAGATGTGATTTTTTTTATGTGAAACAACTTGAGGATAAAGAAATTATGATAGAATTTTCATTTTTGGTGAAATATTTTTTTAAAAAAAGGTAAGGGGCATGATTGAGGGAATAGAATTATTTAACAGCGTGAGAGAGGTGGTGATGAAATTAAAGAGCTAATAGAGGAGCAGAGATTGGAGGCATGGGACAGAGAGAGTGAGAGAATGAAGAAGAGAGACAATGGAGGAAAAAAAAGCCTGTGACTCATCTTCAGCTGCGGGGGCGAGGGAGGTTTCTCTCTCTCTCTCGCTCTCTAATGCTTGTGGGTGTAAATAAGCCATAAGAAGGACAGAAAAGGGAGATTTCTCCATATCTCCCTCCTCTCACAGGTGGGCACAGCTCTGTCACATGTGTAAACAAAGCGCTTTTTGCTCTCTTCCTCCCATGTTTCTGCCTCTCTTTTCCTCTCTCATTACTTCCCTTCCAATTAGTCATGATCTACAGTGTAATTATGTCACAAAACAGGACACTTGGAGAAAAACACTGAAACAGACTCAATAAAATTCAGAAATTACATTTTCATAACACAATACACTAGCTAATGAGGATATGCTTCCCCAGAGCGCTAACCATGTGTAGCACAGTCCTGCCAAGAGTATTGTTTTGCTTTAAACCAAGGTCCCAAAATTAGACTAGCACATAAACACAAATGCCTTGCCATGCTGCAAATCTATGAATGTTTATGTACCAGTCATGTGACTGAAAACGATGAATACCTGAAGAAAGCTAGCTAGCTGTTAGCATTTTCATTGGCATTTTGTCAACACATGCTAGCATATTGCTAAAGCTAACACACATGAACTTAAATGCTTCAAAACTTATATTTGGAAATCATAATTGTTTCATATTTGAAGGTAACTACTTACCATAGTAAAACAAGAATATTCTGTATATACAACAGGACTGCATGCTCTTAATGTGTTAGCTTAGCATCAACATTTGCGTAGAGTATGTTTCTGACCCAAGTTTCTCCTCTGTCTTCTAATTTGCTGTTATTTATTCACGTGCCTCGTTGTCTCTGTCACCTTTGTCCACCCCTTACTAGTGTTTCAGCTTTTATAATTAAGTGTACAGTTGTCATGGATATGCGTAGGGTAGTTACGTCGGAGGTGTGGGACTAACTCTACTGCAGTGGCATTTTTCTCTGTCTGCTTTCTCAGTCAGCAGGAGAAAAGCCAAATGTCTCAAAGAAAGTACAATGCAGGTTCAATACCGCACATGAGTGCACACAAGCAAGGACGTCTGCTGGTGTCTCTGTTGTCCTATGTAGTGCAAATATTTAGCGATGTGCTACAATATAAACAAGTGGGTTACACATGGCCTTCAAAATATGTTTGCGCTGTTGAATAACCAAGGGAAATCTTTACGCGTTCCCAAGCACAGATATGAGACAAGGGTTTGTTGTAGCGTCACACACATGAAGATAATGACATGTTCTACCTCTCTCCTTTTTCTTTCACTCCTCTTCTACTAATTTCTAGGAATTTCCGGAAGCATTTAAGAATGGTGGGCAGCAGAAGAATGAAAGCACAAAGTGAGTCTATGTATGAGTGTACAGTATGAATGATTGCATAGTTTGTTTTTGTTTTGTACATGTGATGCATGTGCTGCACGTGCATGTGTGTTTTTGCATGTTTGTATGAAAGATGATTGACAGTTTTGCGTCATTGTGACCTACAAACCAATGACTGAGGATGAGTGTTGGTCCATTTTGCTCTTTATGTGTGTTTCAAGTGGAGCACAGGAACAATTGGATATATAGACATGTGTGTGTAGCTGGTGTGTTTGGGTGTGTGTGATGCAGCCCGCAGTCTGTAAGGATCATGGGGCATCACGTGTGTGTGCGTGTGACCATCTCTCCACTTCACTAGCATTTGCAGAGCGCAGGACGAAGAGTTTCAACCGATCCTGGAGCGATCCGACCCCTGTCAAACAAGACTCCCTAAACGACTCAAAAGACAGTGAGTCCATCTGTACACACACACACACTTATACATGCCACTATGACACACTTAGCATATCAAGATCACAGCATAAAATGATTGACAGCACTAGTTATATACTTACTTGTTGTTTAAGGGTTTATGGTCAGTTCTTTTTTACTGTTTTTTGAAAGAAGATATTTACCAAGGATGCATTTATGTGATCAGTATTCAACTAAAAGAGCAATATTGTGAAATACTATAACAATTTAAAATAAATACTCTATTCTATTCTATTCCTGTGTAAGCAACGCTGAATTTGCAGCATCATTACCTCAGTCTGTAATGCCACATGATAATTCAGAAATCAGAAACATTTCTAAATATATTAAAACAAATTTCGGAAAGCAGTTGTGTTGCTCAATATTTCATTTATTTTTTCTTTTGTCAGGATTATTAATAGAAAGTTTTTTAAAAAGTTTTGGTTACAAATGCTATAGTCTTTTCTGTCACTTTTGATCAATTTTGCATTCTTGCTGAATAAAAGTATTATTTATTTAAAACAAAAATCATACAGACCCCAAACTTTTAAACATTAAAATCATTAGTTTACGACCAGAATCCTTCTTGCAGACCACTTATATATCCTACACAGACGTTCCTCCTCTGCTCTTGATGCTGATCCTGTTTGTCTGTCTTCCTCTGAGCGTGGTTCTGTCCCGAATATGTGCTCCTCTCTTTCTCTCTCTGTGAGTATCTGTCCTGCCTGGAGTGTCTGGACTCTGGAGACTGGTGTGTGTGTGTGTATGTGTGTGCGTGCACAATTCTGTGTCAGCATGTTAACTCTGTGTGTAGTTTGCCTTTAGAATTATTTTTGTCGTCATGTTTGTTTTTGCCACCTGTGTCTTCAGGGAGCCTGTTGAATGATTGTGAACATTTGACTTACAGTTGTAATATTTGTATGTTGTCTGTTTTCTCTCTCTATAGCTGCCTGGTTTTTCTCTTCTCTTTACTGTCTCTTATACAACCACTACTATGGTTTTTACGGTCAAACGAGATTCAAGATTCTGGATTTTAGTTTTTGTGTTGTATAAGCGTACTTGGTGTTAAAAGGAATTCATAGGGAAATTAACTGCATTTTTAGTCATCAAAGGAATAGTTCACCCAAAAATGAAAATACTGTCATCATTTTGTCACCCTCATGTCATTTCAAACCCATGGTCTGTTGTTTTTTGTGGAAAATGAAGAAATCATTTTTCCATGCTGGAAAGGTTTATCACAGCTGTCCACAAAGGATTTTCACACAATGTTTTGATGTGCTCACAAAAGTTATTTTAGCATTATTCAGATGCTGCTATAGTATTTATTTTCTAATTGATTTTTATTTTTTATATTTTCTGATTTCATTTTTTGTGCACATTGATGTACAATTGTTTTAGTGGTTAGTGGTTTTGACTTTAACATAGTAGTAATTTTTATTATTAAACTCAGTTTAACTATTTCATAAGTCAGTTGCCATAGCAATGTTTCTATTTTTTTTTTCACCTATTTTTTTTTAATTGAAAATATATTTAAAATCATTTTAATATTAGTTTTAGTTATCAATAATAACATTACTGGACTTATTGTGGAATACTGAAATTTTCATAAATTCAAATACTATGATGCTTTTTGTCGGGTTCTGTTTTGACATTTTCAGTACCTTGACAGTTTGCCAATATTAACTATCCTCCTGTTGGATTTACTTCAAACATCTCTTCATGTTCCACGTAAGATATAACAGCATAAAGGTTTGGAATAACATTTTTTGGTGAACGTTATCAGGTTATGACTCCTAAACTGAATGAAAGCCAACAAACAGCTCAATTACTGCAGTCCGTGTAAACAAATTCACTGTCAATCTGTCTTATCTTTGTTCCTTTTTCTCTCTATCTCAGTTTCTCTTTCTCCATCCGCTCTTTCCTCTTATCATTTCTCGCTTGCCTCTTTGTTTCTTTCTTCTCTTTGTCTTCCTTCGGCCGTCTCTGTATCCATCATTGAACTGTCTCTTTGCTGTGTTGTGTGATGCTACAGGCGGGGAGCTGCAGACGACCTGCGGTACTCCGGAGGAGGGCGGATGTGAAGACATGGACTGGGAGGAGGAGAGAGAGATGGAGAGACTGGCATGTGAGGGGGATGACTTTATCCCTCCCAAAATTATGGTATGCAATTTAAATGTTAGTTTTGTTTTTTTTCCTCAAAATTCAGATTTGAATTATATGTTTTTTTAAACAATTTTTTTACATTTTCAGTTTTTCCTTTTTAATAAAATGTTACATTTAACTCTTAGGCTCATGATACTGTACAATCAGCTAAATTGCTCAAAAAGTTGTGCATTGTCAGCCTAAGTAGTGACCTTTTCTTGTCTTAAGTAATTTTATTTAATTAAATTTACTATGTTATTTTAATTTGTTAAATTTAAAAAAGTATGTAAATAAAATTTGACTTCTTAATGGTGACTTTTTTCTGTCACTTTAGTTGATTTCATCTAAAGTTCCTAAAGCAGAATATGTTCCCAACATCATTCGAAGGAACGATCCATCTATTATACCCATACTCTACGTAAGTCAAGCCAGTTTTCCCTCTACATCACTATCAGATAAATGTTTTTAGATCATTTACAATAAAACACATTTGTAGGGTTAATAGATTTTCACTGAAAAGACACTTGAAACACAAAGCTAATGTTTGCTTTGTCCTGTGCAATAAAACCAAAGGCACTCTATAGGATGTGATACAAGAGGACACATCACCAAATACTGTCCAGAGGTTTAAACAGACAAGACATGACCAAATTGATAGCAAACACAATAGTAAATGACAACACGTCTTCAACAGCACAAAGAAAAGCAGAAGCCAGTAATATTATCTGGAGTGTGAATTAGAGATTAGAGACGTTGAGCATAATACAAAGAACATTTTCTTTCAGAATTGGTCTTATCTGTGTGTTTGTATTGATTGATTTCAATATTTTTCTCTCTAGGATCATGAGCATGCCACATTTGATGATATTTTGGGTATGTACCTTTATGTGTGTGTGTTGTTTGTTGCTGTGGGATTTTGTGTGTGTGCACACGCGTTTGAGCATTTTACCCCTTGCCTGGTTATTTCATTGTGGAATGACGGTGGGCTTTGTATTGATTGTTGCACCAGCCAGCATGAGAAACACAATAACAATTGGATTCCTGATAAATGACACTGGATCAGAGAAGTGCTTATATTTTCTAGTGACTGTTTTACAACACTGATACAAATGAACTTTTTTCTTCTTTTGAAATGTCAGTGGGTAGTTGTCCTAAAATTATACTCTTTAAAGTTAAATCTCTCATTTTAAAATGACTCATAAAAGGGCTTCAAATATATAGAAATCATGTATAATGTTACGTTTATATATTGAATATATATATACATATATTTATATACAATATAAAATATAAGAAAATTATAATCTAAATGTATAAACAAATATTTAAAAAAATATACTGTGTGTGTGTGTGTGTGTGTGTGTGTTTTTATATACATAATAAATATCCACAGTACAGTACACACACACATATATATAATAGGGGTGGCACGGTTCATGAAAAAAAAACGAACCGTTCGGTACACGTGTCTCGGTTCGGTACATGCATGCGTAGCGCGGTTCGACGGTTCATGACATGTGCAATGTAGCCTCGTGCCCCGTATGTGACGTCAGTGTGTTTCCCTTTCGCGCGAAAGAATTGAGGTGTCTACGGTGT
>JAUCNO010000425.1:12584625-12637203 GCA_032353835.1 Enteromius viviparus
GTACCGAACCAAAAACCGTGACCCTAGAACCGCAATACGAACCGAACCGTGGGTTTTGTGAACCGTGCCACCCCTAATATATAATGTAAACAATGTTTTATTTTGGATGTGATTAATCACAATTAAATAACATAATATAATAAGGGTAACCTCAGGAATAAAGTAAAAAAAAGGGAACAACAATTGTGGTTACATGGTTTTATTTTTGACATCTAAACTGTTATATTTCAATAGAATTCTGATTATAGACTTTAACATGTAAAGTAAAATCAGTATAATATGCAAAAGGTTTTCATCTGGTTTTGCTTGCCTTGGCCTTTCTTCAATAATAATAATTTTTTAAAAAATGGATGTAGACCACGTGAACTTATGTATATTCGCTGTAAGATCATGCATGTACTGTATATGCGCTGGATTTGACTAGCAGTGTGTTTGTTTTGTGTGCAGAGGAGATTGAGAAGAGATTGACAGCCTACAGGAGGGGCAGTAAGATCTGGCGCATGCTGATCTTCTGTCAGGTGAGAGAAAAATGAAGCCAACAAACAAAAATGACAAGAAATGAGAGCGTAGGTGCACCAGAGTGAATCAGCAGTGACTGTGGGAGTAATATTTCCCTGCTGTTTCAGTTTGATGTTGTGTGTTCGGATGGACAGGAATTCACAAATCTCTCTCTCAGATCAGAGGGCAATACTACTGGTCTTCTGTTTCTTTGAGTTTGATGTTATGTAAGGTTTCAAATGTGTAATTTTCTGTCTCAGGGCGGCCCGGGGCACCTGTACCTTCTGAAGAACAAAGTGGCCACTTTTGCCAAGGTCGAGAAAGAGGAAGACATGAGCTTGTGAGTGAGATCCAATGAAAAGTCTTGTTTTGATGTCCCTTTAGTGACTGTTATCTAAGAGATTTGCTCATGTGTTTGCAGGTTTTGGAAACGTCTGAGCCGGTTTATGAGTAAAGTGAATCCAGAGCCCAACCTGATCCACATCATGGGTTGTTACGTCCTGGGCAATCCTAATGGAGAGAAGGTATGTCAAGCTGTGAAGCAGCAAGTCTGCATTATTTACGTAATGCTTGTATCTTAAGTTTCTGCAATATATTTAGAAATGGTCCCACTGGGGCCCGCCGTGTCCATGTTCAGCTCTCATCTCTTTAGACACAGACATGCACCAACTCCATCTCTCCATTTTTCTATTTAACACCTCTCTGTCTGTCGCCATCATGCCTGACAGCATTTTCCCCCTGGTTATGTAACTTAAAATAACCCTTTCCTGGCCAGTACTGAATCTTTCATAGATCTAGAGCTGTTTTTACGCATCAGGGCTCTAACTGCCTATTCATTGCAAGTTGTTAAAGTGTTTTTATTTCATGCTAACTACTTTTTAGTTTCTGGAAATACTTTGTATTGTTTTTGTTTTTTTTTATGTAATGAATAAACCCAACTTTGACTGTGACTTTGGACGATTGTTCAAAAGTTGGTCAAAAATGTAAAGTAAAGACTTATTTATTATAATATTGCAAAAGATTTCAATTTAAAATAAAATAATCCTGAACAAAATTATATAACAGTTTCCACAGAAAATATTAAGCAGCAAACGGGTTTCATCTTAATAATACTGTATTCACTGTAATAATAAAAAAAATATATATATATGTTACTTAATATAAAGGATAACTAAAATAAAAGGAAATAAATTATAATAAAAAAACACCTCAAATTTATTTTATCATTAGTAGTTGCCAATTAATATTTTCACATTTTCTTTTAGCTTAACTTGAAGTACTAAAATAACTTAAATATTAATTAGAACTACATATATTTAAAAAACCCAAAAATTACTAAATCATTAAAAAAAACTAATTTAAAATATTCTAATAAATTATAGTATAATTGTACTAAAATTGAGAATCATTAGAACTGTTCTGAGCACTAAATCAGTATATTAGAATTATTTATTTTAGTACTTAAATATATATAAAAACATATTTCAGCTAGTTGCCAAGGCACAATTAAATTAATTAAAAAAAAAATTGGCACTAAATTAAAAAAAAACTCAATTAAAAATGAATAAAAGCTGTGTAAACTAATAAGAAATTACAAAACCTTTACCGGATATAAAAATGTAAATATAATATATAATATAAATAATCAAACTGTAATACTGATAATAATTAAACAAAATGTTTTTGAGCACTTAATCAGCATATAGTATTGATTTATGAATGATATGTGCCACTAAAGACTGGAGATATGATGCTGAAATTCAGCTTTGTATCACTGGAATAATTTGGATTGTAAAATGTTAAAATACAGCTCTTTAAAATTAAAATAATGAATATTAAAACATTGTTTACTGGATTTTTAAAAATAAATAAGAGCAGCTTTTAAACCTTTAGACTTTTAAAATGAAATGTACAGTATGTAAGACTCAAACTAGTTGCTGTGATCATTAACATCTAGTCTAAGATTCCTTGACTACTGGACTTAAGACTTGAAAGCAAATCTCCATCTGTCCTTTAGGGTCAGCTTCGACTTTCAGCTTGTTCCGTCTGTTTGGTAGCCTGACGAGTGTTATATGACAGGAGCCCCGAGATTACGCCCCAAGGACACATTCATGCTGCCCTTGGAACTTAATGTACGAATGCGTTTCTATGGAGACAGGTTCGGCGCAAATCTCATTCGCCATGCGTCATTGCCCAAGAGGCGCTACCGTTCCTGAGAATTGCGTTTGCGTGCGTGCTTGTGATTGACACACGGAGGATGACTGACTTGTGTGAGTTCGCGAATGCATGCCGAGTTATCTGCCGACAGAATTTGGCCTTTGCGAGTGAATTTCAATGTTCGTTTATCTCAAATGAGAACTCTATGAATATTGCATCATTTGTTTGTGGCGTCCCCTTAAGCGTTTACCTCATATTTTATTTTTCATCCACTCTGTCTTCCTTCACAGGGTGAGCCGGGAGAGAAAGTCTGTGTCTGTAACTTCATCTCTAATCTCTGTCTGGGTTCTGAAGCCTCTCAGAGCGTTGCATGGATGTTAAGATCTTAACTGGGTTCTTTTGAAGGTTCTCGTTTGCCTTCCCAGTTGCCAGTGTGAGATTTATCCAGGGCCACAAACACGGACACTGCCATTATCCCTAACTAACCTCCTCGAGTCAAAGAGCGAGTGAAGGAGAGAGCGAGAGAGCTGTGTGAGGGGGAGAAAAAAAGCCGATTATTAATGTCCTGGCTTATCATGTGCCAACAGCTGTTCCAGAAACTGAAGAACCTGATGAGGCCTTATTCAGTCACGTTTGAGTCACCGCTGGAGCTCTCTGCTCAGGGTGAGACTTTCTGCAATAAAACTGCTGAAATGTGCTTATGCTTACACTCCTACATGCAAATAAACACACAGAAACAGATTGTTCCTTGCATGATTTAAAATCTAGTATTGTTGTGTATATATATATATATATATATATAAATAATGTGTGAGTAAGAATACATTTTAATACATTTTGCATTAATTATGAAATAATTAATATATATCTTTTGCAAAGGATGCATTAAACTGTGGAAAAGGAAAGATAATGTTTTATATATATATGCTATGCTTTATATGCTTCAAAGAATCCTGAAAAAAACTGACGTTTTTTAGTAATTAGAAATGTTTGTAACACTTTTACAGTAAGGTGCCATTTGTTAACATTAGGTAATGTATTAATTAACATGAATGAACCCCACATTTATTACACTCTTTCTTAATGTCAATCTTAATCTTTGTTAATGTTAGTTAATAAAAATACAATACATTAATTTTTTATGTTATAGTCGCTCACAGTGCATGAACTAATGTTAAAAAAACTAAGTTTAATAATGCATTAGTAAAGGCTGAAATTAACATAAACTAAGATTAATAAATGCTGTAGTTATATAGTAACTAATGATAACTAATGAACCTTATTGTAAAGTGTTACTGAAATGTGTCTTAAGCACCAAATCAGCATAGTAGAATGATTTCTGAAGGACCACGTCAAGTTGGAAAAATTATGTTAAAATTATAACAATAAATTATATTTTAAAATATATTCAAATAGAAAAAATAGTTTTTGAAAATTCTAATTATGTTTAATGCATTTTAATAAAAAAAAATATGTTGGTAAACATTAAGAGGCTTGTTTCAAAAACATAAAACATTCTCATCAGCCTCAAACTTTAGGTATGTCTTCTCACACTCATATTTGCATATTAAATTTTGCCATTTGCTCACCCTCATGTTGAACCAAACCCATGGCATGAAGGCACGTATGATGACAAATCTTTCCTTTATGGTTGAACTATGTCTTTAATGCACACCTTCACTGACAGGCCCTCTACTAAAATATAGTTTACAGGTCTTTATTTAGTTTCACCTGTCCTAGACCCAACCAAACATCCCACCTTTCTCGGACTCCCAAGTTCCTCTTTTCATTTTCTATAATTCCTCTCCTCTATATTGTCCCCCACTGCATGCTGTTTCCCAATCACTGCCTGAGCAAATCTATATGTAAGTGTCAGCCCATCATAGTTGTTCTTTTGTGCTTGCATTGAATTCACCAAATGTATTCCAAACTCATACCTCCCTCTCTATTTCCCTCTCTTTTAGGCAAAGAGATGATAGAGATGTATTTTGACTTCCGTCTGTTTCGACTCTGGAAAACCCGGCAGCACTCAAAACTCCTCGACTATGAGGATCTCTTGTGACCCCGCACGGGTCAGTTTATACGTAGCATTGCGGGCAGGACGTCCCACTGTAAAACTCCATTCCACCAGCTTTCATTTTGGAGTACAGGAGGAAGGGTTGAGGTGGACACTTCGCTGCCATCACTGCGGCTTGAGTAATTGTTTATTTCAGCTCACCTCAGTGGACTTCGACCGCCTCAGAACGGTAACACACAAGAAGTCGTTCAAAACACAAGAGGATACGTGGTGGTGTTTTCTCTCTCTAATGGAGATCTCAGAACTCGTTGACAGTCTGTCGACTGCTTTTGTTTTTAAACTAACATATCGCCGACTTATTGATCACTAGCTGAGGACGTTGTACTTACAAGTGTCGCACCGAAACGTACATACCAGAACACAAAAATGGTCCTATATGAATTAACAACTAATATATCGGTATACATACAGGATATACATCTCATGAGTATATAGAGTAGCTATAGTCACGCAAATAATCTAAATGTCAATGGTACACAATTTACTTTTTCAATGTTTATTGGTGTTGTCTTTCTAATGAACTATTTTGAATAACTCAGGTTTTAGGCTTAACAGATATATCAATTACTCCCCTATCCAGATGTGTGGAAGTCATGTAGGTGGAGAGAAAGTACATTCTGTCCACATACTTTGCAGATTTAGTAAACTTTTGTCACGTTTCGCTTTCGGCACGACTCCTTACACGCCGGTATCAGTCCCTCTATTGAAAAAACATAGACCCGCATTGCAAAACACAACCATACACAGTCCCCAAACTGGGAAATCGTGACTTCCAGTCATATAATAATAGAAACACTGACCTCAATATAGCCAGACATCTACACCAGGTGCGCCTGAAGCGTCAGCAGGAACATAGCAGATGCTACAGAACTCCTAAAATAAGCGCTTGTGTCAATGTGTTCATAACAGTTAGGCTGTTTTCACACTTGGTTTGAACCTGTCTGTCTCTAAACATATAATTTGGCTTCAAGTGGCAGTATATTTTTTTCGTTTATCATATGTTTTGCAATACATTTGGCTGCTATTAAAAAAGGGAATTTTCTTCTTTAGTTTGGGTTTAGTACCAAATTTAACCATGGCACTTCCATCTGTATTAAATAGCTCGTCTCCACATGAACCCGTTTTCTTGATTTGGGTATCCAATATCACCCCAACTAAATGGATTTGGGTTCATACCATAAGCTTTAGTGTGGAAACAGCCTCTCTCCATTTAGTCTAAAGCTGTTGGTGTTGTGGGTCATGAAGAGGCATTATTCTGAAGGTCATTGTTGCCTTTTGGGGCAGGATGGTATTTGATGGCTGTATGTGGAGGATAGAACCATTTAGAGCGTTTTATGGCAGCTTGCAGGTGTAAACTCTATGCATTCTTCTTCTTCCATTAGCTTTCAAGGTTTTGAGCAACTCTGAGTTGTTTCTCATGTGAATGTTCTAATGTACTCAGCTAATAAGCCATACCCTCTTTAGCAAGCTGCTTAGACTGATGGCTCTTTGATGTGGATGGCTTTAGGCACTCATGAAGAAATTCCAGCTGGCTGAATGATAGAATCTTCTCTTGTCTTGTTTATATATATACAGTATATATTAGTATATATATATCCACAATGCTAACTGGCTACTCCTTTAGTGTTGTTCAGGAAATCTTAAATTTAACTGATAGACAGAATGAGGCCTTGTCCCATGGAAATAAGTGAAGCCGTAAGTATGCTTATGCGACAGAAAATAACTCCAACAACATGCTAATAGAACGTTAGTAACCTACCTTGCCAAGATGTGCATCATCTGAGAATGCGTCGATTTGTTTTAGAGATAATTAAATGGTGTTTAATATTAAAATACCTTCCCTTAATTCAATGTAATATGGATGCAAAACTAAAAATAGTTTATTTTCCAGAAAAATGGAAACACTGTGGTGAAACCAATGGTGTGAGTTGGGGACGGGACTATTCAGTTCATTAAAAACGGTTGTCTATATCTATAGGGGTGTAACAATACACTTGTGTCATTATTCATTTGGATACGCAGTATTGATATAATACTCTTGCAATCCAAGCAAAGTGAAAACAGTTAAATAGAGTTCACCCAAAATGCTCATTTTATCAGCAACCTCCACTCTTTTCAAACCAGAATGAATTTCTTGCAGCAGTTCTTGCCGGACACAAAATATATTTGAAAGAAAGTGAATAAGCAAACCGTTGATATGGGAATAAAATTATACTATGGTAGTCTGTGGCTACCGTCAACAGTATCCAGATATCAAAAAGTACTGTTCATTTGGTATTACATTAGGGTTTACGTGAATATATATGTGGACTAAATACATTTAAAAAGCTTTAAATATTTTATTTTATTTTTATATATTAATAATATTTAATAAAACTCAATAAAGCTTAAATGAATAAGGCATACACTATTTGATATAAAAATGTAACTTTAAACTTTCATTCTTAGTAATATTAGAATTAAACTATTTAAATTACTGCATTTCTTATGATATATTGTGACAACATATTGTTACATCCCTACTTGTTGACATCATTTTGTTCATGAATGGTTCATTTTTAATCACAAATGTTGCAAATAAAGCAACAAGGGACATTTTAGCAAAATATTTAACATTGCATATTTTGCAGTGTATCTAAAACACATCAAAATGCACACTTTGAATGGACATCTTGGCAACGTACATGTACTACCAAGACATTTAGCGATACATGAACTCATTTTAAAGGTACAAGAAGTGATCCAATATGGCAAACATACACAAAAGCTAGTGAAGAAAAGCTTTAATTAGTCTGCAGAGATGCACTGGAAGTGTCTGGATATAAAATAGAGTAGGGTTGTGCTATCTCTCTAGTCGAGCTGACACGCCACTTCCCCTAAAGGGCTGCACCCCGGACAGAAAATAGGTTGCAAATGAATTGGACCTGATCCTCTAGCAATTCCAGTCATTATGGGGCCATCTGTGACTCACAGTAGGCGTCAGAGAGCCTGGCATGTCAGAGGGAAAGAGAGAATCTACAGTCACTATACTACAGACGGCAAAATCGCGCTTTAGCGGGAACATTTGGTGGCGAGAGTGAATGTTATCTCGGGACGTCCAGTGTGAAAGGAATGCATCAAATAGAGGCCAGTCAGATCACTCAAATCACTTATTACAACTGTTCTGTACGAATGTTTGCACATGTATTCATTTACTTTTGAATAGTGTTTTAAAGCTGTTTGTCGATGTAGCAATATATGTAATTCCTCTATGATGTATATGTTAATGTTTTCAGCTTTTTACTAATTTGTTATATTTATTATATATTTATGCTATTTTTTTGTACTTGTGCTGGACATGTCTGTTTGTGCAAAGCCTTTTTTTTTGTTGAGAAAGAATCTTGATTCTTCGATACACAAAGCTTTGGCAATGTCTGACGAATCCTCTTTATAAATTAATCTTGTTTTCTGATTAGCCTCAAGAAATATTTTCCAGTAACACTTTATAATAAGGGTCAGTTTGTTAATATTAATGCATTAGGCACAATAAACAGCAGCTTTTTATAAATCAGTGTTATTTTAATATTATATATATATATATATTAATATATATGTATATATTAATATAGCATTTATTATTTTTACATTTTAATTTAACTATTTTTGAGTAACTAGTTTGGCATTTAAAGTTGATTATCAAAAAATGATCAAAAGTATTTTTTTTTTAATATATTTTTAGTTAACAATGAGAACTCTTTATTCATTCATTTTAATAGAAATATTTTTTGTCCAATTTAACGCATTAATAATGTGTAAACAATGATATTTCTTTTATGTCTAAAAATATTGATTTATTCAAATGAAAATGTTTATATATAGAGAGAATGAACATGTTAAGAAAATGAAATGTTAAGAAATTAAACCGTATTGTAAAGTCTTACTGATCTCACTTGCCAGTTGCCTGTGCTTAAATGTAAACGGAGACAGTTTCAAGAAAGCTGACAAGTTCAGCTCCTCCCCAAATGTCATTCACTGACCCAACCCCTAACCCCTAGTCCCAAAGATTTGGTGGTAGAGGTTGATTCTAAACCAGCTAACCAACAGAATGTGCATATGTTTAAATCGGCATTATTTGTTGTGCATGACTGGGCGGTTTCAGCTGTCACTCTACATGATCAGAAGATTGCCTCAGCTTTAACAGTGTTTAGCCATCTAATGTATTCCCTTTGTTGTTGGGCCTAAACTAATTATGTGTAAAAAATGTATTAAAGGAGCGGTGCTGTAATTTTTTTAGACAAAAGATTTATTTATTCAAACATACAAGGTATTTTTATGAGACTTTATGGACAACGGTACAGTATGTCGGTATTTGTTTTTATTCACAATTTTAGTAGCCTTTATTAGGCATTACTGTCAATAAGGTCTATAATATCTGGAGAAAGCTATCTGTTAGCATTTCCATTCATCACAACTGCACTTCCTGAAGTATGATTTAAAATGTCAATTTAACTAAGATGCATTCATATATCATCAAATCAATCTGGTGCTTTTAGTGAGAGCACAAAAAAAATTTAGATATAGCATATGCAGTATTATTTTAATGCTTAAATAGAAGCTTTTGTCCACCGTGCTATACAAAAAAAAGTAAATGTGAATACTTATCACACAATTTAGACTCAGAACTATGAGATATAAACTTAAAATTGCAAGATATAAAGTCGGAAGAAAAAGAGAAATAAGTTGAGAATTCGGAGAAGAAAAAGAACTGAAGTGCAACAAAGTCTGAATTCTGAGTTTATATCTCACAAATCTGAGAATTCTTAAAAAAGACGTCTGAATTATGAGAAACAAAGTTGCAATTTTAAACTTTTAGTAGAAAAAAATCTGAATTTATATGATTTCCAAGATATAAATACAGAATTGCAAGCTATAAACTCTGAATTTTGAGATATAAACACAGAAATCTGAGAAAAAGTCTATATCTCTTTCTAGGTAAAAAGTCTTAATTGAGAAATAAATAAAAAAATCCAATTATAATGAAAAAAGTCTGAATTATTAGAATTAAACTCAAAATTTTGAGAAAAAGTTCAGAATTGTGAGATATAAACTCAAAATTGTTCAAATGTAAACTTGTAATTATGAGGCACTTCACAATTCTGAGAATTCTGGAAAAAAATTCTTATTTTTTTCATATATTCAGCTCTTCATGATCATGCACTACACTTGTTAATGCATTTTAATGGTTCTCTGGTTGGCTATATACCAAATTAATTTCTAGCGAGGGCGTAGTTACAGATTGGCCTTCTCAAAATTCCCTCAAAACGCCTCTGAGTAGCATAAATATACGTTTTCTCCATAATCTTACATCCACTCATGTTTTCTCTCTCTTCCTGCACATCTTGCTTCATCCCGGTTATGTGTGCGGGAAGAGTAGCAGGAGCGCAGGTGCGCCAGAGCTCATTAGCCTTATGAGAGACTTGATAGATGGTTTGCTTTTCAGAACATTACACTCCAACCCTCTTCACATCATATGAGATTGTGTTTTATAATTGAAGAGGATGAATATTCAACAAAAAATACATTCTTTTCTGTCTGTTATTCAGTAAAGAGTAGAATGAACGTTCTCTGTGCCACTTGAGAGGTGGAGTGTGTGTACCATCAAGGATAATTGATTTTTTTTGTTTTTGGTCATTCCCATGAATAATGATGACATGTTATTGTTTTTATGAAGTAGGTATTGTAGATATGAATTACATAACAAATATATCTGGTGTTGATTATGTCATTGAAATATCTACATCTGCAGATTTGTGTCTTGTGCATTTCATGGTGTAACTGAATCATTGTGCTGGAGATTTAACTCATGTGGCAGTGTATGCGGTCGCTGGACCCGCGGCATCCTAAATACGAGATATTCCAACATGCTGGCACTGAACGGGTGCAAAGTGTTTCTAATGCTTTTCTTTTCTAATAAAATGTTGTTTCGATCATGCTCTGTGAGACTTTTCCTCTGTTCCTCAACTGTTTGCTTCATGTAAGCTTTTACTGCTTTCCCCTTTTTTCTTACCCATTTAATTTGTCCATCTGTGCCTGTATAGAAAATAACCTTAAAATGTTAGTTCAGTTAGTAACCCTTTAAGATTGATACCAAAAATAATATAGTCTGATGAAAATCACAGCTAAAGGGCATTTGTAGGCACCATTTACAGTGGAGCTATAGTATTGCTTTTGCCATGTTTCTTACAAAACGTATTTTGAAACAATGGCATATTTTTTTTCTATCCAAAAATTTGATCCTCCACAGTGAATGGGTCCTGTATCCTGCTTTCCAGTAAAAACCTCTGAATCAGAGAGAAATATGCACATATCAAGCACTAAAATCAGTTGTTTAAATATATCAGTGGATGTTGATGTAAGAGGACAACAGGGCATTGACTTTTTCTCTTGAGGAAATGTTATTATGGCCAGATTTGGCCAGAAGTTAGTAGTTCATCATTCAAGCAGATGAGAGAAAATGATGATCTGAATCTTTTTAATAACATTTGATTCTTACAAAGGTACAGACTTTCACTTAGTGGATTCATGTGTGGATTACTTGTGGCTTATTGTTGTGTTTTTATCAGCTGTTCAGTTCAATTTAAAATTTGCTCAGAAAGAAAATCAAATATTGTTCAACTTTTCAAAAACTAGTTTTACCCGGCACTGTGTTTCACTCTTTCCCAGAAGGCCATCTGGACAGGCGAGGTGAGAGCAGACAGCAGTCGTGAGATGAGGGGGGCCGTGATCTGCTGACCTTGCCGAGCTCAAGGCTGAGGTTAGGATGGTGATGGCTTGTCACAGCACAACGTGCAGCCGGCAGATATTCATCACTTGTACTGTTCACTTTCACAGGCAGCGGACCACGAGGGCTTTGGATCACTAGACTCTCCTCTCTCCCACTTTATTACTTGATTCATTCACCTAAATGAGCACCTGTGGTTTAACTTGCATCAAAAACCTGATGAAATATTTCTTTTGGAGGGATTGTGTAATAAGCCTTATGCATATTAAACTCATTATTTCTAATGAGCCTTGACTCTGAAGTGTTTTAAGCATTAAAAACAGATGCAGCAATATTAATTAAGTTCTCATAGCTCATAAATATTTATGTATATCCATGTTTCTTAAAAATATTCTATGTAGCTATAGATATGTAAATACTGGATGCTGATTGGTCAGTCCAGTTCACATAATATATACGTTTCATCGGGCGCACGCGCCTGGACCTAAGTTAACTTCCTGTCTGTGTTTGTTAGCGGTCTGGTTAGTGTCGCGGGCTACAAAAGTAGCTAATGAGTAATGAAGTTGGTCTCAGGTTATTGTGATGTGGGATGTGTTTCCCAAACATTTATTTATTTGTGGTGACCTGACAATTTCCCCAAAAGACTTCGTTGAATAAGCGTGAGCACGTAATGCACCTTTAAAAATCAAACCGAGGCGTGGGCGTTTTTATATCACTGAGTCAGCATTTTTAATAAATCCGTCTGATTTACGCAGCGAACATATTTCGCTTGTTATCAAAAAAATTATCTACTCTAGAAGGACTTGCTGTTGTTACCGATTGATTATACTTGGATGTCTACCGGAAGTTAAGTTAGGACCACAAAAGCACGCATGCGCAGTAACGTTTGTTTGTCCGTAAAACCATAGATATACATATCTATGCTTAAAACCGTCTATTCCAGAAATGTTAAAGCACATAATATTAGGATTTTTATATATATATATATATATTATATATAATTTGTTTGTGGGGTTTATTGGCGAATTTAGCTTAAAACAGAACGTTTTGTAGCGGCTAAATAGGGCAACACGGAATCAAAAAAGCCTAAACTCAGGTACGTTGAGGGTTAAGAGTCTAATATAATAGTTGTCACCTCTAATGTTTTGTAATTTGAACGTTATATCATTTATTAATGGCAATTTCTTCTTATTTTTGTTCGATACTGCATAAAATGTCAGAGAAACATCCAAAGGGCTGGGTTTGATATTTCTGTAAGTTTTCTTTTAAAAATACATAACATTTACATAAAAATAAATAAATATAACGTTACATAGGCTGAGAAATATCCCCTGGAGTAAACTGTGACAACTAGCCAAGGCCTAAGAAAAGTTAACCTTACAGTAAAAGTTGTGTGGAGAGCTTTGCGTTTATGTGAAAGCACATATGAAGCCTTGACGCGGTGAACAGACTGGCCTTGCGCAGAGAGCATCAATCTAAACAGCCATATGCCAGGAGCCTTCAGCTGTCACAGTAGCGGCAATATGTTTTCTCTTCCATCATCCACTGACCTAGATGAGAGAGATGGTCCTGTATCTATCATTTTCTCTAGGTCTGAGAGCAGCTCTGGACATTACTAATACATGTGACGACGGAAGGCTCGACTGTGTAACTACACAACGACATCCAGAGGACAGGGTGAGTATGACACGTTGTTTGTGTGATGTAGGGAAAAAACACCTCACACAACTTTACCTACAAAGAAAGAAAGAATGAACAATGAAACCATTTATTGTTAAGTATTTCTCAGATGAAAACGAGACTGTGAGGATTTACATTAAAATGGTGCACATATTTTAAGCCATTTGTTAAAGTTAAATTAATAAAAATCTAAAGTTAATTAATGGGCGTGTGTACCCTATGGGTTATAAAAATGGTCTTATTTTGGTTTTGGAAGTCCTCAACAATAGGTTGTTGAGGTCTATTGATGGCTCTCTGATCTCATTAAAAATATCGTAATTTGTGTTCCCGAAGATGAACGAAGGTCATGGGCTTGGAACGACATGAGGCTAAGTAATTAATGACAGAATTTTCATTTTTGAGTGAACTAGCTTTAAAAAGCATCACCTAGTGGGAAAGAATGGATAGAAAATCTCTGAAAACAAAGTTTAAAAACCAAGCGTAGCACCTGCAGCTGTAGAGTATCGACGATTGAGATGTAGAGTAAGTTCCTCATATGGAACTTGAAGATTTTTGTTGCTGCACCTGTTCTCTGTATTAACAATTAGACGTGACGTCTGGATACAAAGCTCCCCTGGAATCAGCAAATCTTGTGTGCTGACTCAAGGATCTGAACCCCACATGTGCCTCTGGCTTTTAATGTCACTTTATTGGAAGCGAGCTGAAATTGTTGGTCTATGGTGCCTTTTTCCAAAACCTTAGCATTGACTAAAGCATTGACAAAAAGCCTTGTTTCGTATGTAAGACATTACCTGCATTAGCAAACGGTGCAAGATAACAAACACGACTGCATCAACAAAATAATGACAGAATCAATTATGACGTGTACACAGTGAACTCCACAGCGAATAAGGTTGTGTATAATTTCAGCTGCTGCTTCAGCTGTACAATTTGAGATGTTTCACCTTTCTATAGATAATCTGTAACAGAAGGCCATTACTCTTTCTGCCTGAAACATGCTGACTGGAGTGAATGAAATGATTTTGCTGACTCTTAAACCCCACTTTCTTTACCCCGAGCACTTGTACTTTGATTTACGCATTGCTTCTGAAGGCCGACCTGCAAGTATATGCTCTAACACTCTAATGTTAAAGCAGGTTAACAACAGTTTTGGTAAATGAACATTGATTAGTGGCATACATTAAGAAAAGCTCTTTTCTTTATATATGATTGTCCTTGGTTGACTCAGGTCTTTTACTGAAAGGGCTGTTTAGATGTTCTTCTATTACTTGTGACTCACAGAACCTCAATTTATCTGCCCTTAGTTTACTCTAGAAAACTGCTGACATGTCACATCTAAGGTTTATTTAGTAGCAAAGTGTTAAAGCACACTAATATTAATTCTTCTGGACTGTAAAACAGTTAGTTGTGCACTAATTGTGTGTCAGGGTTTGGGCCTACAATAGATGTCTCTCTATTGATCTTAGGAGCACTTAATAATCAGAGACAGATATGTTGGTGTAGAAAGTGATTTGTTAAATTCATCCTTTTTTACACCGCCTAATTTTTCTTAGTATATCAAGCTTTGATATTATTATCAGTCTTGGCAAGTGTACTTAGAATGTGTTTCCATGAATCACTTGTATGACAGCCTTGTACTGAGAGACACTGATTGCATTTCCCATATAATGAGTCCTGCATCAATATATTTGCCATGTTCAGTTACACCAGGGTCATTTACAACCACCATTGGAACATATATCTCCTGCAGAAAGACACCCACTTACCGTCACCCACATGCATTTCCTCGCAGGAAGCCCTGTCACGTATTCCTCTGGCTGTAAACGCTTTTTTCACAAATCATATGTGCTGTTTACCACCAAGTGCTCTCGTTTCACAGTGCTGGTGGCCTCCAAATGTTTTTTTTTTCTTTTTCAATTTTTATGATCATAAATTAACATCACCCGGATCATGTCTCTTACAGGACTGGCCCAGTGGAGATCGAACTTTTAAGCACACAGCATTGTCAGAACGGTAAATCCATGGCCTTCAAGTCACCTCAATTACAGAGGAGAACACAGGCAGTAATGCAGACACCCATATCAGAGAAACCAAGCAGAAACCCTGAACTGTACCTGAATACTAATGACAAAAATAAGCAGTATTCCATTCACACACACACACACACACACACACACACAGTAGGACTTGCCCAAGTACAAGTTACTGTCATTATTTAATTTAAGTAGAGCTGTGTAATGTAATTAAAGGGAATAAGGACGTATTGATTTTTTTTGTTTAATTTTGTTTTCGGAAATTGTGAAAAAGCTTTTATTGGTTTAAATAATGTACTTTTTATGGATATTGTGTGTAATAAACATAAAAAGAAATGAAATTATATATAAAAGTTAGTATAATAATAAATGTAAAAAAAAGATACAGAAGATAATACAGGAAAAGGGTAATACAAGTAAAGGATAAGGGGGTTAAAAATAAATATGCTATTAAATTTTATTACAAATGAAATATAGTTGCTTCTACCAAGTCATTTATTTCTTTATTTTCCTGCTATTCCATTTATTCATTCTGCAGGTTTGGTCCTGTGTTTTATTACAGTAAATGGGGCAGTCGTGGACTATTGGATAGGGAGTTGGACCTGTAACGCAAAGGTCTTGGGTTTGATTCCCATGTCCAGCAGGAATTGTGGGTGGAGGAAGTGAATAACCCGCGCTCTCTCCACCCTCAATACCATGACTGAGGTGAGACCCTTGAGCAAGGCACCGTTCCCCAAACTGCTCCCCGGACGCTGCAGCAATGGTTTTCCCACTGCTCCGGCTGTGTGTTCACGGTGTGTGTGTTTTTCCAATTCATAGTATGGGAAACCATACCTGGCCACATGTCACATCCTTATCCTTATTAAATGTCAAAAAACTTGAAAACTAATCCATTTGCTTTTTATTGGTGTAATTAATAAACTAGATATATGCATATTTGAGTGTAACCAAGTGCCATATACACAAAGAGAGTCAGAAAAAACAGTTTAACTCAATTAAACTCAGTAAACAAAATAGATTCTGGTTTAGAAAGACTAATGCAAAATGACGATACAAACATATATACAAGGACAAAGTACAAGACCCTACTATAGGAGAATATTCACATATTTTGAACCCCTGTGTGACCTGAGAAAACTAATTCCACAGCCCTTACTATAGTACATTAACAAACTGCTCTGTACTATTCATTTTTTATCTGATTGTTCAGCTTTTGTGACTAAATGAACTGAATTATTATTCAGTAATCCATTGTTTTTGTGCAAAACTCTACCAAACATGGATGTTAACAGTGGGAAAAATGGGTGATATGACAATTAGGAGGCGGCATAAATATGTGACATTAACAGTGTGTCAAATAACCAAAGTGCGCAATTATTTTAACAGAACATGCTAGTTTTTATAAACAAAGGTAATAGGTGAAATCAGGAAAAATACAGGACAAATCAGTTTCTCTGGTTTGGTTTGTTCCAGGTTTGTGCAACTTCTGCTGTATATTCATTTCTTATACAAAAAAAAGTAAACTCATATTTTCCTGAAACCCATATAAAACAGGAATGGTCCATAGAGAATTTGGTCTTTTAAAAAAATCAGCTGACAAGTTGGTCCCTAAACAATCATATTACTTTCATCTATATGAAACAAAAAATAGAAAAAGGTAAAATTCAGCCTCTCACAATCATTCAGTGTCACACTCTGCAGGGAGGGCGTCCAGAACTGGGTATTGAGCGAACCTTCAGTTGAGTGGTTTTGTTCTCAATTACCAGACATTCCCCTGTATATTCTACTCTTGGGAGAACAGAGTGCCAGTCACGCTTCACCGCTGCAGACTCCTATGCAGCGCAGTCCCTTAAATCCTTCTGTCCAGGGGTTTGTTAGGATGGATTTGTGAGTTCACCCTGTGGTTGGGATGTTGTCTGGTGGCTCTAGGGTCTCAGCGATGTCCTCCAGCTCATCCAGGAGCTCAGAGAAGGAAGGTCTTCGGAATGCGTCCATCTGAGAGAAAGACAGAAACAAGATGAGCTTTGGTGTTTCACTGAATCTGTTACATATACATCTTTAAAGCGTTTAACCGGATGATTCAGGAGCCACATTATGAATGCTGAAATCTCTCACTTCACAGGTGTTCGTTCTATTCACAGTCACGCCATATTAAACACGACCCTGGAGTCGCTCCTTCATACCTGGCAACAGCTGGCAGAGATTTCCAGAACCCGCTCTGGGCAGCCCTGCACCAGCTCTCTGAACGATTTCACATCCAGCCCATAGTCCTGTCAACAGATGTCAGTTTTACTTTTAATATTTCCTTTAAAGGAACACTGCATGCGGAAAGATGTGGCATTGTCAGCATTCACCATTTATCTTATTAAAATATTTATCTAGCAAAGAAATTCATTAAGAGCAATTTGAAAATGCTGCATTCTTTGCAAAAAAAAACTGTATTGTGGCACAGTATTAAGTGTCTATGATAAAGTGTAAAAAAAGAAAAACAATAATTACAAGCCATATTTCACAATAAGACTGCAAGATAACACTTTACAAACTATATTTCACCAGAAAATTACAAAACACATTTTACAAATAAACCTGTCACCAGAAAACTTTACAATTTTATCAAATTAATTCTAAACTATGTATCACCAGAAAATTACAAAACGCAAACTTTACAAACTACTTCACCAGAAAAATTGTAAGACAAACTCTAAAATTTGTCCAGAATATTATACAAAACACTTCATGAACTAGGATTTCACCACAAAATTGTAAAAAAAAAAAACTATATATTTCGCAAAAACATTTTCGCAGAAAATTACACTATTTCACCAGAAAATCATAAGATAAACTTTACCGTTTCACCTGAAAATAATAATCGAAAAAAATGTAGAAACAATTTATATTTCACCACAAAAAAACCAAGACAAACTTGATGATTTCACCCAAAAAATCTAAACCAGACTTTACATACGATGTAAATTGCAACTTTCCAATTCATATTTCACCAGATAATTTGAAGACAAACTTTACGATTTTACCAGAAAACAATATAAAAATACATTTTTTAAATGATAAGATACACTTATAACTATAGCAAATAACTATATATGACTTAAAGTACAGACAAACCTTACAAATATTGCATATATGTTGCAGTATTTATTAATCTAATAAATGTAGCCTTGATGAGCATAAGACACGTCTTTCAAAAACTTGAACAAAATCTTTTGACCGGTAGCGCATACACGTATCATACATACAGTATATTAACATCTACCTTGAAAATATACATTGACCAGAAAATCATTATCCTTAATGCGACAGAAGAGCACGATGAATAAATCCATACTAAAGAATCTAAATGTCTGTGCGATGGTTCCCTTGACCCAGATCAGATCTATCTGTTCTCTCCCCTCCAGACATCATCAGCTGTCCATCAGCATTAATGAAGCGTAAATGACCACACTGCTGAACACCAGAGCGCAATCACTCTGTCTGACCTCACTTTCATCCCCAATGCAGGACTGAGAAGCATATTAATTCATACGACATAACAAGCCTCTCCTAAAGGTTGTATGTAATCATCCCAGAGCTCGAGCAACTGCTAAATTATGCATACTGCGTAATGATATAGTGTACATGAAGAAGTTGTATTCATTTGCATATGTTGGTGAATAAACTGTTTTCTTTGTGTGTTTACCTTCGTCCTGGGCAGCACTTCTGGGTCGGCAGGGATTCTTGCTAAGATCTCACACAACATGATCCCAAAGGAGAAGACATCAACCTATGATTAAACAGAGGAAATGTTCAGTTCGGTCTGTAATAACATCAGCGCCAGCTCATTCTCTCAATGAAGCAAATTGTATCTGTTACTCATTATAAATGACTTTCCAAATCTGTACCTCAGCCCTGACCTATTAAAGTTGGCATCAAATCAGAAGGTTAATTTTTAATTAAGACGCAACTGCAAAAGGTTATGTGGATTAATTTGAAATCTGTCAGTAAACCAATACTAATTTAATTTTGGGAAAAAAAGACTATTCAACTGTAAACGTCCTATTTTACACTTTTCTCTTTTTTGTTGGTACATCATTCTGTTTTTCAGTACCTTGCGGTCGTAAGGCTCTCCTCTGAGCATTTCAGGCGCCATCCAGAAGGCAGACCCCACCAGAGACAACTTCCTGTCAGGGTCATTAGCAGCCAGATCCCCCACTTCTCTGGCCAGCCCGAAGTCAGTGACCACGGCCTCCCTGCCATGCGAGGTCACTCGGATCAGGCAGTTCTGGATCGAGAAGAAAACAAGATTCCACATGTAGTATGTTGCATAAGATATTATCTAAGGTTAAGATATTATCTCGCATCTTTTAATGTGATATGAGGAAAGAAAGCAAGCCAAAATAAGCAAAGGAAAAAAAAATTCTCCATATCAGCTTACCAAAGGAATTTTACCCCAATTTTTCCAAACACAACTGCAAAGCAGCACAATTACAGTATTGTGCCACAAGATGCCAGTATTATGTCAGAGGAAGATCACTGAGCACTAAGAAAATGTCTTTCACTCTGCATCTCTATTACAAAATCCCCTAGAGCCTAAAGAAAACAAACCAGACATTACCTGACCGTTTAATTACTCAAATCTACTGTGTCATGATGCTTTAGAGTTGCTGTTTTCCTTTATTTTAAACAGAAAGTTAAGGCTCTAACATATGATTGGACTAATGGTATATATTAGTGTGCAATAAATATAACTATAAACAATATTTAAATTATAATATTAATTATTAGACAGGGTTACAAAATAAGTTGCACTTGATTTTTTATGGTTTTGTAATTTTGTGGTGTTCGTTATTATTTAGTTTCACATTTTAGCAGCATTTTGTTCAGGTTAATTATGGAATTTCTAAAATTAATTACGAAACACTGGTTTAGTAGTTTAGTAGCACGTTTTGAAGATATTTTGCTTTTGCAAAGATGAGAACATTTTAGAGGTTTCTGTAACAATCTGTAATATTCTAGTGCTTTCTGGAACATTCCAGAACACTGTGGGACAAGAATCATCACCGAAGTTTGTTTGGTATCTTTTACTCATACATAAAATGTAATTTTTTATATATGAATAACAACGGATTAGCTTGTATAAGTTGTTTTTTAAATTTGATACACAAAAAAGTAATATGATTTTCATATTCAGCATGTATAGCTTCATAAAGAAACATTAAGAAATAAAAGTGTAACAATAAAGTGTAAAAAAAAGTTTCACAGTGCTCTAGATACATTTATTTCATTTCATTTATATCTTATCTAATAATAATAAGTATTATAAAATGCATATACAATATAATAAATGGGTTTCATTATTAAACAATTATATTATTAAAGATACATTTATTTAATTTATTATACTATATAATAATGATAATATGATATACTTAATTATTACTAAAACTATATTGTAATTTAATTTAATTAGTCATTTAACTATAATAATAATAATAATAATGTTAATTTTATATTAGCTTATTTACATTCTATATTGTTAACAACAAAAACAATAATAATAACCCCTAACGTAACCCTACATTTATTAATGTACATTTATTAAACACATAATTATAATTTTGTATACTAGAGTTTTTCTCTTGCCCGTCTTACTCAATGAATGTGTGTAATCAACTTCATTTAGCACTATTTTCCTGAGTTCTTTTAATCAAACAAAGTGTCATGAATCAGTAACAATAGTGTGTAAAATGCAAATTAATGAATATGACGCATAAAGGTCTTCGCCTCTAGGATTTCAACTCCACTTAAGGCACACAGTAGTCTTTCACCAGAGCATCAGGTAAAGGTATACATGCATTGGCATCAATGAAAATATGAGTGTGGGTATCATGCTCTGAGGTTTCATGTGTGTTAGTAACAGTACCCATGTATTCTAAGCAAACACACTGACATAAGGCAGCTATACAACCACATGTAACCTCTGGCGTGGAAACTTGAACCTGGTGTGTTATGCAACATAATGAGTAATGCTTTACCTCCACACTGTGTCATAGCTATAAAACTATACTAGCACTATATGTGATGTGTGAGTGTACCCTCAGACTTATACTGGGCCAGTAAACAACCCCCAGCTACTAACAATGACATACTGTACCATTGTGGCAATGAGTTTACTTTAGCATGGACATACATTTTCTTCAGAAAATGTAAAAATGTAGATATTAAAATACAAAAACTGTTTAAAAATGACAAGTTGCATGTCTGCTTTTAAAGTCGTGTGCTTGTGAGCAAGGTGAGAGAATAAAAGCTTGACAGTTGACAGGAGTCAGCGGGTCATTTCTTATGAGAAAGAGAAGAAAGGAAACAAGAAAAAAAGGTTAGCGAGTGAAAGCAGCCGAAGTCTGGAGTTTATGGAACGGTGAATGCTGGCTACAGCATTAGCATAATAAAGGTCTGACCTCCCCATCTCTGTTCAAACACAGTCCTGTGCTCACTGAACACCGCAGCATGGCAACTGCCACAGTTAAACCTCTCAAGACCTCGACTGCTTTCTCTGCTCACGACTTTATAAGAGAAACAGGTTACCCTTCGAACTAAATTCTTGTCTTTTAGTCATTTCAACAAAAGAGTGAAGGTGTCTCATACTTTGAATGCTTTTATTTAACATGGATGCACTAAATTTACTTTTGAACTTTCTATTTATTATTCTGGAAATAAATATATATATCAGGGTTTCCACAATAACAGTAATACAAAATTTCATAATTAACAAACCACGTATTTTAAGTGTATTCTCACTTTAAAAAAATTCAAAACTACACAAAAAACTTTGACCCATAAACAGCATTATTTATCAAATTATAAGAGTTTCCTGGATTTTTCCTGCTCTGGATTTCTGTGAACACATTCTAAAGAAAAACATAAAGAAGCATCATTTATTTTCCCCAGGGTAGATTCAGTTTCCTTTAGGACACAATGTTATTTGAACTTTGAATGTTCACAGTGGAGGCATGTGGCACAGTTTTTTGTGTTCTGTGTGTTAAGTACGTTATCTACGTCATCACTCTGCTCTTGTGCTCATTAGCGCTGAATGGAAACCACAACTGAAGCAAATCTACAGAAACCAAAGCCTTTCACTCAAGATAATATCAAGCACTTTGAGTTTCACACCTTGAAAACCTCACCTCAACGCTATTTGGCACAAGTGAATAGAAGCCAAATACATATTTCTGCACACATGTTACCTACTGAATAAAATGCATTCAATTTATGCCAGTATTTAAGCAAATTGCCTTTTCCAGAACTAACTTCACTTTAGTTGGTTAAAATTTAATGGATAAAAATTAGTAGGAAAACAGTGTGTAGATATTCCTTTTTTAATTTAAATTAAATAAATTGTATTTGAATAGAATTTAAGTATGAGAATCCTTTGAGGCCTCTGTGTTAGTATGCCAGTATTCACTTTGTAAAATTATGAAAGATCATATTATGTTGAACTGACAACTAATATCAGAAACTACAGTATACCTAAGCAATAAAACAATTAGGTTGTAGGAGAAAAGAGGAAATGGACACAAGCAAAGTGTGCAGTTAAAAATTAAAATCTGTGGTATAATCTGCATATACGGTACTCGCTGAAATCATGTATTGAACACATTTTCCCAGTCAGTCAGGTCAGGCAAGCTAATTGAACATTAGACGTAAAAAAACATTAGCAGAACTTTCATTGGAGTGACGTTACAAATGTCTGTCATTAGCTATAAATGCAAGGTGTGTTCTTGGCAAACCTTCAAATCTAGCTTGAACTCTGCGAGGTGATATTTCATTATATATCTTTGCCATAATTGCTCAACTTTGATCCCTAAAGTCTGCCAACTCACTCGTCCTCACCTTAGAGTTGAGATCTCTGTGGTAGATGTTCTTGTAGTGGAGATAGGTCATTCCTCGGCTGATATCACAGCCCAGTTCGATCTTCTCTCTCCAGCAGAGGTTGACGTCATGCCTGGCCAGCAGCTCCTCCAGACAGCCTCCGCTCACATACTAGGTGGAGGAGTGAACGACATGAGATTATAAAACACTTTGAATTATGATTTATAGAGTGAAAATGCAGCTCACTGTCGCAGCATGTTAAATCAGGAAAACTCTTTCTTTGTATGAAATGATATACTCTTGACACAGTAGAAAAACATAATGGTGAGTCACTTCTTGTGTGATGAGACATTCTGGGCATCACGTTGAGAAGGCAAAAGAATTGTGAATACTAAAAGTTGCCACCCACCTCAAGAATTGGGTACAGCTTGTTCTCCTTGACACAGATGCCCAGGTACCTACAGAATGAAAAACACAGTACTTTACTTTATCTACCTGAGAACTGAGCAATTATGTAAAGTTTGTATAGATAATGACATGCAATCAGCACCTCTGAACTTTATAAATATGTGTACATTTTCATCATAACCGTTTATATAGTGGAGATCAATTTGAACCTCATAAATGAACAAAAATACAAGGTTTACTAGGTGTTCTGGGTATTCAAAGGAGGCCACATTTTTATGACATTATGGTCTCAAGATTTGGCCTAAATACAAAGGGTTAATGTCAGTTCTTACCCTAAATATGAGCATTTAGGGATATAAAAATTCTGGCTGGTCTAAAACATTATTTACATGTTATTAATGATAACTGCTAAATATAAATATATAAATGATATTAAAATAAAAAAATATTAGTGCTTTTAAACAATTAATTGCATTGCTTATGTATGTGTACTGTGTATATTTATTATGTATAAATACACAAACATACAGTATATCTATTGAAAATATTTACACATGTTTATGCATTTAAATACTTACATTTAATCATATATATATACATATATTTAATTTATTTTTATTAAATATATACATGTATGTGTTTGTATTTATATGCATATAATAAACGTACACAGTATACATTATATGTACTTTTATTTTGGATCTGATTAATAATTTGAAGGAAATAAAAATATGTATAATAATGTCAATTTAATAAAAATAAAACTTTTTTTTTAATGCTACAGGTGTGCAGTATGAAAATGGATATTTATATGGAAATTCATTAAATACTTTAATGGTGCTATTAAATTATTAATGCTCTTGAAGATTAACTTTTTTGAGTGTTAGCTGACAGAAAATTTGGTTTGCACAATTAAATTAAAAAAATCCTAAAATAAAACAAAAAATATCTAAAATCTGAAAACAAACCAGTATTATCTATACTTAAAAGCAATTCTAATAACAATCATCAAACATAACTAAACCTCAGTATCTAAAACCAGGGCTGTGTTGCAGGTAATGCAGTCTGCTGTTGCTTTTAATATCAGAACACCATCTAAATAGCAGCCATTTCACCAGTTCACCTTTGTACAAGGTCAGGAAATCTTAACCCAGTCAGGTTTTATTACTCAGTGTTAGGCCGACAGAGTCCGAGTTGTTTTCTTCCCATGTTTTGAGTGGGCGCTATGAGCATCAGGCCGGCGTGGGATTGATGGAAGTGATTAATCGCGTGCGCAGAGGCGGCTCACCTCACTATGTTGGGGTGGGAGAGTTTCTGAAGTAGACTGATCTCCCTCACGATGCTGTTCTGATCCACATCATTCTTATAGATCTTCACCACCATCACCTTCTTCGTGGTGCCGTGCATCACCTGAGCGAGGGAGAATGACATCATTATTGATTCAGCAGCGAGGGCGTCACATACTGTACATACAGTGGGAGTTTCAACAGAAGGGATTTCCTCAAATGTTTTTTCCTTCACTGACATCCTCTAAACACATTCACAACAAAAATGAGCACCGCTCTTATTGTCCCCTGGGCTAATACTGTACAGAACAGGACACAATGTTCTTTAGAAATGCTTTCATTACTTGGCCCGTGGTGTGAGAATGGTCACAGTTTTTCACGTTCTGTGTATTTACATCAAACACGTTATCTAGGTTCAATCGCTTTGCTATTGTCAAGCTCTGCTGTGATCTTAGCCCTCACTGAAATCTTCTACTTTAAGATAGTATCAAGTGTTTCACACCATGAATGTTGGCATTACTTGTAACAGAACTCTGAGATTAAAGGAACACTGAAGTGATTTTGCAAAACAGAAAAGTTAGCATATTAAAAATGTGGTTGCTATAGTCTCCTCAGGCATTTTTTTAAAGCACCTAGTTATTTTCTTGTTTGTGAAGGTTTACAAGATCATCTAAGCTTGACAGGGTGGTGACGGTACGTGACGGTTAACATGCATTTCTTAGTCGAGTTAAAGACTGTCTGCAGGACGTAGCTTGCTTTTAGGAGACAACAGACACGTCATGTCTGTAAGGTTCTGTTGTAGGGACTAACAGGCCCGTGACTTCCAAACAAAATGATTATTAGATTATTTAACATTTTGGCAGCAGAATTCAGGAGAGTAGAAAATCTCCAACAATTATTTGTACTAGAGATACGGAAAACCTTAGAAAGGTGGTGGAACGAAAACATTTATCTTGAAGGTTTCAATGCCTGAGATCTCGATGAGCCTCATTTTCACAGCTTTGATTAAATCAGTGCACTTTCGCTATCTAATCAGATTTTGTGCTGTCCATTATTACACCCAGCCTTCAAGACATTATAGCAATTTAGCATATTTTTCCAAACAGTAATTTGTCTCGCTCCTCCATTATTGACAGGAAACCCTTACCTTGTAGACCTTGGAGAAGAAGCCTGTTCCGATAAGCTCTGCACTGAAGTCTTCCCAGAACTCTAGCTTTCGGACGCTGGTGCGGAGGTGGTGCCAGCAGTCGGTCTGGCAGTAGGTGTCTGTGGACTCATTGAGCAGCGTTGGACTGACCGGCTCTGGAGTGTCTTCCACCTCACACATCTTGGAGATCTCATCTACAACAGAAAAAGCAGAAGCAGGAGAGATAAAGCTTAGCTTTACGAGGAAGAGTAATCAAAACAACCAAGACTTGTAAGTAAGAGATGGAAAAAATCTGTTTTAATTTATGAAAAATCATATATACAACCTTAGTGTATCTGAAATAAGACCAGTTTTACAGTAAAGCTTGCATTAAGATTAATCATATGTCAAAGACTGCATCCACTGTATAAAGAGTATAATCCCCAGATTAAAAAAAAAATGCATTTTAATGAAAAATAAAAATGTCAAAACACACAATACCTCAAATAACAATGTGCTTTTATATAAAATGTGTGGATTCAGTTATTTATCAGTTTTGTTGTTTCACTGCAGTGCTTATGATTACATAAACTAAACATTTTAAAATATAAAAAGATTTACTTTATCATAAGAAAAAAAAAATCAGTACATGTTAATAAGATTTTGAATAAAAATGTGTATATACCATATTTATCATTTTTTCTTGTTTATATCAAACACTCCTGCTACAATCATTATTTGCAGCATCCAAAGTTACATTTCCAAGGTAGCAGGCTCATAAAGTTCAATGAGTTTGTGATGACATCAAATCTTTGAAACAAGTAAACGAGACACCCTTAAGCACACCTGTATACTCTGCTTTGTTGTCAGTTATATCCAGTTTCAGATTTACCCATCTTGAAAAGCAACGTATGGTAGGTCATTCTGGATTTTGGCCAGACCTTTTCCTTTCTACATTGGCAGTTTTTGGCCTAAATAAGCTGCAAAGTGGACAAGACTTTGTGGCAATATATAAAAATCTAGATATACAAGCTGTGCCAGCGCATATTTAAAAATGCTTTGGCTTCATTCAGGCCAAGCAGACATGGCATAACCGTATCCTAAGAACTTGCAAATGTGCTCACCGGATGATCTCATAACATGAGGCAACATGAGCTTAATATTTAGACCGTGGATGCTAAAACCAGATAATGCTGTGCACTACATAAGCTTGTATGCACTACCCTAGCACAACGTTCAGCTGACCATGTGCTCTATAAAAAATAAAAAAACTACTAAATGTGTGTCTAGTGTGTATAAGGCTGGACATTTCATTGAATTGTGTATTAGCGTGTCAGCTGGAGATTACATCACTGCACGTCATCTTTGGTGCCCAGAGCGCTGGGTGTCCCAAACGCCCGTGAACGTGTTATGGGCTTCAGCACGCAAGGGTTTCTCAGTGATGGTCCATCAGCTGCCACACCAACTAACACACCATCTAACCCCAGGCTACTGACACACACTCACTCCTTCACACTTTATTAGATACTGTATGCGTTAACATCACCCTCAGATATTCAAAGCTCTGTATTGGTTGCGATAATCCCAAAGGTGATGACGCATGGCTGCTGTATTGGAAAGCTCTGGAAAGCAGAGTCCATAATTTCAGTGTGTTAGCTCAGCCTAAACTCTGGTTAGATAACTAGCTGAGAAAAAAGGCTGTAATCATTACATGCTGTGAGAGAGAGATAAAATAACCAGTTTAGATCACTGCTCGGATGCAAAATACATCATTCAGTCCTTTAAAATGTTTTGGTCAATACTTTTTTTAACGGTAGCTAGCTATTAAAATGTTTTGACATTGTTTTTGTTCTTGTAATTGCTTGGTTGATGTAATGTTGACAATGCGTTAACTGCAAAGTATTATGATATTACCCGGTTTTTCAGACATATACCATGCAAACATTATATGAATATGCTAATTAATTAATCATTACATTTTTTTTTGAGAAATACAAACTGCGGTGGCATATAAAAGTATTTGCAAAACTAAAATATTCAATTCAAACAATGAAATAATAGTTGCCTATTTCATATTTAACATGATGCTATGTTTAATTAAATATGTAATATTTAAAATATGTGTGTGTGCTTTCTAAACAAAAAAGCTTGTATTATTATGCTTGTATTATAATATTTTTAAAATAGTAGCAATAAAAATGAGACAAAACTAATTGTATTAAAATACCATGTTATTTCCATTACTATACCACACACAGCACCACAACAGTACTTTTTGTAGAGATGATTTGTGGAAAAACTATGACATATGTGCAGTGCACCTACTGCATGCTAACAAAAAGTGTTGATTGACATATTTTCATTGTCCTGCTTGGATGATATTAAATGCTTGTGCGGCTGGTGTGTGTTTGCATGTGGGAGCAAACCAAATCATTTTTCTAAAAACTTCCTTGAATGTATTATGGTGGCATATGTACGTAAGACGCAATAAGATCCATCGGGGTCTAAATCTTGTTATTTCTGCTAAAGTAAACTGCACTAAAAAATAGACAGCTCATCCAACCATCAAAGTACATACAACACCAGATAAGATAAGAAACTCACTAATCCTGTACGATAAGAGAGAGAGAGAGTGATTACTGCCAATGCATAACTGCCTGATATTTGATATCTTGTATGATCACGCACAAACCCCTGCACACGCACGCACACGGATGCACCGAGTCTTAACGCCATCCTCAGATGTCATTGTCGTTATGCGTGACACCTAAAACCTGCTTCGCCAGACGTACCTTGCCTCTCTCACATGCAAACGACAATGGTGAATGTAGGATTGATTGACGTGGTCTTTGAGGGGGTTTAGAAAGCCAGGGTGTCTCTTTCAGCGTCTGTGGGGAGGTTAATGTAAATGAGACATGGAAAGAGAACAAAGACAGTTTGGGGAGCGAGTGTAGAATGGATTCAGATGTAGTGTGACGCAAAGCATCTGTTTGATCTACCTTGGGGTGAAGGATGGAAAGAATTGGGCTTCAGTGCTCCTCATGAAACAGTGACTTGATTTACTTGGAAAGTGTAAGAGTCTAAAACAAAGCAAACTTTTGTGATGTATTCTTCAGCGAAATTGGCTTCGTGGCATTTGTGTAGCTTTTATCATTATCAAAAAAGAAAGTGTGTACACAGAAAAAAGAAACTAAAAAAGGGTTAAAACGGGCATTTGTACAGTAAATAATTCAGTGTAAGGTGAGAACTCTCGCGTGTGTCTCTTTGGACGCTCTCTTTTGGAGATCTATTGAGTTTCCTTCTGTCTGTGTGGCAACTGAAGCTCCCTGGGTCACATCCCCTCTACTTTCTATGACGTGATCTCTGAAGCGTGTGAATGGGAGAGAAAGAGTGAGGAAAAAAAACAAAACGAAAAGAGGCAAAGAGAGGATTACAGGTTGGCTACATTCTTTCCAAAGCTTAATATTATGGGAGAATATTCAGTGCGATATCGTCTCACAGATGGTTACTGAAAACCCAAGCTGTGAAAATCTGTCATTTCAGATCGGTAACCATCTCTAGCGCTTTGATTTGGCTGATAATAACCCTGAAGCCGTGGTCTCAGTCATCATAGGTAATGCAGACGGCACATGCATATTTTACACATTCAGGACGGGTGCGATGAGTACTCAAAAGCATTCAGGACTCTAAACGCAGGTCTAATATCAGTACAAATAGACTTGGGTTTCTTTATTTAGCATTGCATCACTTGCTCGTCCATAGATGACGGCACCCATTCAGTGAATGCTAAATTTCTTCAAAATTTCCAGCCTCTCCGGTGATTAGAATTAAGCAAGCATGCATATTTTTATTGCTGCGCTTTTGTGGATGCCTATATAAGCACACACTTTGCATGGGAATTTTTTTTTATAATACATTTTATAGTTAGCACTGCTTCATGTATTTTCATAACAAACTCGCTGCATTACATCCTGACAGGCTAACACAATAATGTGACACACAAACTGTTAATGTCGGACATGATCAGAAACATTGCTGAGAAGAAACATTCTTTCCTAACATAATGCAGTGCTGCATGTGCACACTAACAGCTAGGAAGAGTGAAAGATTTGGCAGACTATCTTATTAATGTTAGTTTATATGCATTTCTTCTTTTAGTGTTTAGGGTTAATAGTTTCTATGTTTTATTAGGTCAGTATTTATTCATCATGACTGGAACACAGTACTAAGAAAGCTGTTGCTGGATTGGCTGTTAGAAAACAGCACAAACAAAAAAGTGAAATGATCCAAAATGCTAGAGAAATCATTCTTGAAAACAACTGTCTGACTCTGGAATGTAGTCAAGTGTATGTATCAATTAATGTCAGAACTACATGGGCTCTAACAACCGATTGTTTTACAACAAACAAAGTCTTCAGGGTGTAATCACAGGTTATCAGTTTCATTTAGAAAAACAGAGTAAAGCAGTCGCCCTGCAGGACATGGATAGCTGAGCTCTGCAAACACTGAAAAAATCTGGCACAGGGAGGTCAGAGAGGTCAGGCATTTGAGTACAGTGATATAAGTCCATGTACACTACCGTTAGGACTATTTTATAAGTAAATACTTTATAAGTTGAAGTGCATTAAATTGAATAATTACAAAAATCAATTTCACATAAATGCCATCCTTTTAAACTTCCTATTCATCAGATAATCCTGAAAAAAAGAAAATTAAGCAACTGTTTTGTATACTGATGGATCATGTGACACTCCTCAAAGGCGGCTGACAATTCAGCTGTTAACACATGGAATAGATACATTTTAAAATACATAAAAAAAAAAGTAATTTTATTTGGTTATAATAATATTTCACATATTACTGTTTTTAGTATTTATGTTAAATAAATCCAGCCCTGTTGAGCATAAAACACTTACTTACAATACTACCCCAACTTTGGGAGGCAGTGTAAAAACACACAAACATAGGGTGCGGTTCATACCAGACACCATTCTGCAAAATTCCTCACTTTGTGAAGATCTTGACGCATCGGACGTGAGAAAAAGCACCTATCTGCCTTTCTTACCAGGACAGAAATATCATTATGAAAGACATACTAAAAAAAGGCTATGGATAAAAACTGGTCTACATGAACCAAATTCAGAAAAGTCAAGAAGTCCCAGAATTGCATCATACACAATTGTGACCTAAAGAACTGATACGATTGGAAACTCTTAGACTATACAGCACAGTCACCGACACCTGTGAAAATGAGACTCTTTTCCGTTGCTTAAAGACATTTGATCTCCAATTGTACATGTACAGACGGATCAACCGAGTTAACACATGCAGATCGAAACAAATCTTTAAAGGCTTGCTAGCTGGTAATATGCAAAACGTGAGGAAAACGATCATCTGATTTCTCGCAAAGGAAATTAATCCTGATTACATCAAGAAAACAAGAGATTAGCTACAGCCTGAGTTCATTAGCGGGTTGTGTGCCCCTGCTATGCAAGAATACAGCTGGCAAACTGAATCAAACCCCTTGTTCTCTTTGTTTAGCCTGCATTGATGACCTTTAACCTTCTATTGAGACCTTCCACTGCATACTGGATGGTCAATAGTGATTCTAACAACTTTCATTTTGAACTAACTGACAGACATGGAGCAGTAAGAAAGGGCCTGCTGCCATGTTAGACGCCTCTGGACATTGTTTCCGAAACGTTTAAGACATACTTCGGCACTTCTGCTTTGGGTTGAGGTAACAAACATTCCCCTCACAGAACTGTATAACAGACATCTTGTGACCCTAAAGGCTGCAGTAATGGTCACAGAAAATTCTGCTTTGCAATCACAAGAATACATTTAAATATTCATATATAATAAACATATAAGAAAAACAATTAAAAATGTGATGTCAGGGTGTATCTTGACCCAGAGTGTAGTATACATCCTGAAATTATAATGCCCTGACCTGACATGAGGAAATCATTCAGTGTTTCTTCCTGTGGCTTGTTTCCAGCCAAAATATCTATAAACTCCTAAATAAAGAAGGATTTTCTAGAATAAGTTTTGGCTTAAAACAAACACAACAATCTGCCAATGGTGTAAGCAGAATAATTTTGATTAAAGATTATTTTGCTTAGATCATTTGCAGAAATGCCTTCTCGATTTAAAGATTTTCAGCTATTTTGGCTGAAAAAAGAGGATTTTCTGCATCCTGTACATGGTGCAAACACTAGAAACAACATTGTTCTTCAATGTTCTGTTTTCACATGGCCTCATCCATCTGCAATGTTTCTGTTTGCGCTAAACTGACAGCACTGGTAGACACTCTGCGGTCTGTTACCTCAGTAGATATAAATATCTGATTTATCGCCTCCATTTCCATTCGTACTCTCTAACCTCTCAACAACTCTTCACACCTACATAATTTGCAAAACAAAGTGTCAAATCTCACAAAACATAATATAAATCCTCTTGATAGATGCATGCAATAAATTTGAGAAATAGAATAAGTCAACCACGCATGATTTTAACAGCCAGTGACACACTCTTAACAATATCCTTGTGTGCATTTGCATTTGTTATATATACAATTGAATATTTGCCAACTGCAATAAATTTCTAACATATGCCATTCAGTAACAGCTGGGAAGACGGGTAGACTAACTGTCATTTTCCACTGCAATACAATCCATACTTCTTTCCTAACTTGCAACTAATTTTAACCCAGGCTATTAGAGGGTTCATATCCCTCTCAGACCAAACTAAATCCACATATAGCTTTTACGCAAAGGCAGCCAAAATGTGCTCTGCATTGTCCTTTCCAACAGAAAAAAGCTGAGAAAGAAAGTATTTTACAAGTGAAACTATAAACACTTACTCCATCGGTTCAACAAGCTGTTCATGTGCATCATGAGGAGGTGGTGATGGTCAGCTTCCTGTAAGTGCCTCTAGAAAAAACCACACGAGCAAACCATCAAATACTGGACACCAAATGATATCTAAACATCTACTACAGTAAAATACAACATATACTAAGTATAATGAAGTGTTCACTGACTAGGCAGCATTTGTTTTCTTATCTTCACCGTTTTATTTGTAAAGTTAGATATCATCAAGATATCAAGATAAACTAAACTAGCTAGAAGACAGATTATTTGTTCGTAAATTCCTTTTTTTATGACATTTCGGCCATATTCCAGACTATCTTTCGAGATTAGTTTTTACATCGAAACAGTTTTTTTCAGGTTTACTGTATATTTTATATATTTATTGTATATATATATGAAAATACACAAATGAAAGAACAGCACAGTCTAATATGCATTTTAAAAATACATATTAATATTACAAAAATAAATAAACGTATAGGCTACATCATAAATACAAATATCTAAATTATTATTATTATGCAGCAAACCAACAGTCAAATACTAAAACAGTATAGATTCCGCGATGGCATCTGTGGTAGGCTAAATAAATGAAAGGAAAATACGTACTTATAAATCCACCTGCCTCCCTCAAAATTCCTTACGGCAGCTTTCTGCGAAAATGTGCCTCTGATGTTGAAAGTGTATCCAAAGCTGTGAAGGCTTCCGTCGCGTACAGGCTCCGCGCGCAGCTGCGTTCGGTACACAACACGAGCGCGCTCAGAGCTCAGGTCAATATGCGTTTGATCAGTTGCCATAGAAACCTGCGAGGTGAAGCCATCGTGCTGATCATAGGCTCCACATATCTGCGCAGTGACTGCAAACTTGTGGCGCCTCCCATACTATTTTCTTCGATTTCCGGGCAGAATAACGTTACGTATTTTAATGTTGACCGTGAGTATGGCAGGTACATCTCGTATTTAATATCTCTACTGTCACTTACAACGAAATGTTAAATTAGCCAAATGAAAGCATATGTACCATTCATTTGAGTTCATAAATAAGATTGCCCTATCTTATTGTTTAATCTTAGAATGCAAAACAAATATTTTGTTTGCAGAATGCACGAGCACTGTCTTCTGTCGCCCTCTGGTGACGTATAACATGAAGAGTTCTTTAAAACACTGTTTACATTAAAACTTGCGTCATCGTTTGCTTATACCTTCATGCCGTCAAAACAGATGTCCGAATATTAATTATTTCGGGGTGAACTTTTCTTAAAGCGAATCTGTCAATTCTGTCATCGTTAACTCAATCTCAAACATTTCCCCCCCGCATTAACAGAAGATATTTTGAATAACACTAGGAATCAAACACTTGTAGCACTTGACTTTCATAGTAAGGGAAAAACTACTATAGTCAATGGCTACCAGCAACTTTTGGTTAGCAACTTTCTTTAAAACAGTATCTTTTGTGTTCAAGAGAAGGTTAGTAAATGATGACAGAATTATTATTTTTGGAAGTTACAAATGTTACAATTTTGCAGATAGACTTGAAGATATTAAACATGTCAAAACTCTGCATGCCCCTACTATTAAAAGTAATGAAACAAAAGTAAAGGCAACTTTAATTTATTCAAATAATCAACTGGATACAATATATAGTATGGTCAGCAATGAGATCAGAGGATGCTGTAAAGAGCTCGAACATGCTTCCAAAAACATGCTGAATGAAACTGTGATTGTGACGGCATGCATTTATGTAACATCCCTGTAAACAGCCCTCTCAACGGTGCTTAAATGCAATCTCTAGTGGATGCAAACATTTACTCTAGCCCTTAAAGAAACACTGGGCAGAAACAGTGAGGAATGATAGTAAGAGGTTCTAAATATACAGTACAGCGTTCCCTTTAATGTACAATGCACCTCTGTTCAACGTTTCATTGAAATGTGGCTGTACAGAGGAAACAGTGCTGTTTTTGATTTCATCTGGTGAATTTAGCTTGTAGTTTTGATTGTACAGAAAAACAAAACATGGTTAGGGAGGCCTTTGCTAAACATGCATCATCTGAATTCTGCTTAACATTCTAATGTGCAAAGATAAATCTCCATATATATACACACACATATATATATATATTCTCCCTACAATCAAAAAAGGGGAACGGTGCTTTTTTGGTCCTGAATATATTATTTAAAGGTCATCAAAATCTGTTAAAACGTCCACTTACATATACAGTAGTGATATTGTATAACCAGCTTCGGTCGGTGCACATGCATATTTAAGTCAATATTACAATATTCCTTCAATAATCAACATCCAACATACACAAGAGACCAACCGACTGACTTACACAGTCCAGAACTGCACCACAATGTGAGATTTCTTATGCATAGTAATAGTATCTACACAAAAGATCCAAATCAAAAGTCTTAAAGAGAGAGAGAGAAAAAAAAATCACAGAAAACAAGTACTATAAAATAGTTTACATGCAGAAAAAAAGTGGGAAAAACAAAAAGGTAGAGAATTGACTTCTAGAGTTACAAGGTAAACCAACAACATACATTCAACCTACTTGTGCAGAAAAGACTCCCCTGATACATGGAAGCATGAGCTATGTTATTCATCTCAGTGGCGGAAAAGCACCATCACTCTGACATTTTGAAACTACAGCTAAATAGAGCAAACAATCATAGAAAAATAATCAACACAGGAGATACATGACCGTATAGTGCACATTGAGAAAATCTCAACAGGGCTTTGGACTATTTTTGCTAACTTTAAAACTGAGCTTAAGCGAGTTACTACAGTTCTACACTGTCTAGAACAGCTTGTCTAAATTTTCCCATTCTACTTTATCTACAATTCTATCGTACCAAAAAACTCTACACATGTACTGATGATCTATGCTACAGTTATGAGTATGAAAATGTAAGGCATACATTTGTGTCAAAACAGACTGACAAACACTGATTCCTTAAGTGAAAAGTCATGCATAGATTGCACAAAGTTATTGTATTTCCTTAAGAACTTCATAGAGTATGCGTCCTATATAGAAATGCCGATAACGAACACACTCTGATCATGACGGAGTCGGAAATGCACTACTACATGGCATTTTGGTAATCCTACACAGGAACAGGAAGTGACATTACAGTAAGAAACTGTTAGCTTTATGATTAAAAGGGTCATGTTACATACAAGAAGAAGAACGGTCACAATGCCTATTGTGGCATTCCCTAAAGGTTATTTGTGCCCTAAATAGTTAACCTAGTATTCAAAAACATGCTATGTAACTCTCTCAGCTCTTGGTTTTGGGCTTTGTTGTAAAAAAAAAACGAGAAGTCGTGTGATTTGATAAAAACAATCACACACACACATACAAACTTATCTGTACTTTTCCTTAAATGACACCCTGAAGTGTTTTACTAACTACATTTATACACATATCCTGACTGCAAATTGTAAGAATTTGATTTTAAAAAATTATTATTTTTTTATTTTATTATTTTGCTTCATTTGTTTAATCCTGATTTTGATAAAAATGACAGTTGAAGTTAAAATATCTGAAGAAAGGAGGAGTTGTTTTTTAATTTATTTGTAAATTCAGTTTTATTAATCATGAAAGTCTCTCTAATTAATCAGGGATGGAAAACAAAATCATAAAATGCATTTCAGGTGTTACAGTCAGCAGTTTTGAAGAATTTTAAGTATTTAAAGCCATTTATTTAATGTATTAATTCCAGTATATTTTACTGTCAATTCATTGATTAATTTAATCAAATCTGATTTTTGAGATTTTCAAGAAGAAATACATTTTAATGAAAGTCAGATCATATCATGCCTCTCAAATTAATATGATGGACATGCATTAAGAATGAGAAAACTATCTAAAGGTTATTGTCTGCAAATGTGCAAAGACTATCTATTATTTAATTTGCCTTGATTTATATATACATACATTTTTGTATGAAGAGTTCAGATGCAAAAGCCTCTAAATACATCTGACATATTTCTTTAAAATTGGCTTCTGTGTAAAGTACTGGTACTTCTAAATGGGTTAAGTCTGAAATTTAGCACAGTGAAAGTACCTAATAAAAATAAAGCTACAACATGTGGAGAGCATTCACTCACTAAATGCATCTCATTGTTGAATAAAATGGCTTGGTCTGCGAGGCATTTGCATTTGAACTGTTCATATATATAACTTATTTTAATTTAAACCAAACAAACAAATTTTCTAGATTTTTTTATTAAGAATGTCTGAGCTATCTTTATTTTATCATGTTCAAATTCAGTTACTTCTAATAATCTATAAGATCTGTAAAACTGCCACAAAGCGGCATGTCTCATAAAGTAATAAGTGATGGACAAACCTAAGAAATTTTACTTTTTTCCCCCATAAAAAATTCTGTTTAACCTCGTGGTGGCGCCCCCTAGCGGAAGTAGAGGAGTAAAGCAGAGTCTCCGTGCAGGAGAGGAGAGTAGAAACACGCGCACACAGAAAACAGGTCCTGAGAGACGGCAGAGACCTGGGCGGACAGATACAGTGCATGCTGCTGTGGACTGTACAAATGCATGCATGAGTGGGTGGGCACCCTCCACATTAACAACCCAACATGAGCATCTTTCTTTCTTCCTTCCTTGCATCTTTTCATCCACGCCCCAGTCCCATATCCTGGCCTTCCGGCAGCCACATCCTTCATCGCATTTCGCCCCAGAAAGATGCCTACAACTATCAGGAAAGAACTTCATCCTCGCCCACGAAGGGCAGGTCCATGCTCCGCATGCCTTCTTCGCTCTCTTGTTTCCTAGGAAACAGACAAATGTGGAGGTTTAAAATAAGCGCACATTCCAGGCGTGTCAACCTGTCTATAGCAATGCAGACTGTTGTTAAGTGCGGCTAGAATTGTTAGGCAGCGGGGAAATTAAGTCGGTGCGAGGGGGTACATGGCATCGCATCAGTCATATGCTCGGGTCAGAAGGAGGCACATGAGAGTGACTGACTACCATGTTTTTGCGAGGGGTTGTACTGGGAAGGCCGGGACTCAGCACCACATGCAAAATGCACCCAGTCCAACAACCCAATCAGAGTCCATGACCATGGCTGGGCGGCAAATCAGGATGCTCCTCTCCTGACATTATGCATGAGGGGCATGCAGATATATAGAGGGACCTGGAAAAAATCATCCTGAACTGCCCATGAACTTACAGGACATACATCAACTTGTTTTATCTATTAAACAGTACATGCAAAATATGCTTGATGTACTAAGGGTTGATTCTTAAAAGTAGCTTGTAAAGCTACTAAGGTTCTTTAAGAGGTAATATCCTGAATATTGTAAATATTCCATGCATAAAATGCTGTTTATTAGGCGGGAAAACACAAGCGCAAAATTTTGTTATACTTTAAGCAAACTGAATGATAGTTTTGAGCATGCTAAAAAAACACACCATTCCTTTTAAGTGCAGATCATTCAAAATGGGCATGACCATTATCCCCTTACATATAATATAGGTGGAGGAGAGTGAACAGGACATAGGTGGAGCGCTAACAGGCTAGCGGAGCTTTACCTGGGGGTACTGAGATTGCGGCAGTATTTCAAACTCCCTGCTCTCCCTTTTCTAGACGGCAGGAGAAATGTGGATACGTGAGAATTCCTAAATCGGAGCGTCTCTATCAAATATTCCTGAAAACATGACTAAACAAGAGCCTTAAAGGAATATTTCATGCTAAATATAACTCGAATATGCTAATGATTACCACAGAAAATAATTGATGCTTGTCCCCTGGTTTCTGAAAACCAACACAAAAAGTAGGTTGACTTCCATTGTGTGGAAAGGAGTCAAGTAAGAATTTTCAGTTTTGGGTAAATTGTCCTTTAAACGATCTTAGCGAAGCTGTTTTTATAAGATATTGTTAATTTGCTTGGTAGTAAACAACCTAGCAAAGTACTGCAATGAAAAACGTTATGTCAGAAACATTATGTGATTCACAGGATTCATCAGACATTATGCAAAAAGTTCCAGAATGACCTACTACCTCCCATATATCTGATCACTTTACTATCCCATGAGGCACCTGTTGTGAATGGCAGTGAAGCAATGACAGCAGTGACAACCTGGCAGATGTAATACGTCTGGATTTCATTCATACTACACACACATTGCTTTTATATAGAACATTTCTTTAAGTTAAGCAAATTTAGTCATTTACATTTAGCAGATGCTTTTATCTACTTACAGCGATTTGGGGACACTAGAAGCAATTCGAATTTTAGTAATTTAGCATATTAATTACATTTCACCCCCAGAAACTGTTAGAAGCACAAAGTGTTAATTCACCAAGACATGTTGTCTCTCAAAAAGATAACTTAAAGTAATAAAAACTTTAGATAACTTTAAATAACATTTTAGTGAAGGCTTAGAGCAAGGGTCGTCAAACTTGATCCTGGAGGGCTGGTACCTTGCAGAGTTTAGCTCCAACTTGCTTCAACCCACATGCTTGGAAGTTTCAAATATTTCTAGTACTTTTTACAGTCGGGTAGTATGTTCAGTTTTAAATGTAGTACCCACTTAAGCAGGATGTGATTTCGGACGCAGCACTAGACTCCGTATGTAAGAAATGTATTGTAATAATAATAAAATGTCTCTGTTGTGTTCAATAGGCATTAAGAAATCATGTTAATTTCAAGTACTCATATCACTGACAGCAGTAGTACAGCCTGGATATTCTCGTTTAAAAAGCGCAGTTGAAGCCCTCAACTGATGTTTATGTTGTCATGTTTTGTTTTGGCCTGAAGCCCCACCCTCCATCTATCTCTCAATCACGAAGTCAGTAGTGTTACGGCATCCAGGTTGCCTGCTTGGCAGAAAATACAGTGCATTTCATTTCATTCATTGTCATGTGCGTTTGTTCCTGTTGGTTTCGTCAATCATGGCAACCTGAGTGTGCGTCAAGTCTGAGAAGGAGGGGCCGGGTGAAATACCCCTCTCCAGTATTTTGAATTGGACTGCAATACCTAGTTCAACCACAAGATGTCAATACTACATACGATTCCTTTAACGCATACTTGTTGAATAAAAGCATTAATAAAAGGACAGAAACTACTCAAAATTATTTTCTGTGGAAATGTTGCATAGACATTAAGCTCTATTTTACCTGAAAATACACTTAAGCTCTATCCTTATTATATTACAGTATGACCTAGTGTAGCTAAATAGCATAGAGTAATTCAATTACTAGCTAGGCAAACCGTTTAAAATGGTCGGTGACCACTGAAACCGCTGCAGAGTTCCAAGTCTAAGAATAAGGAAGTTTGTTCCAGTTACAGCCCATCCCTAATGAGAAAGACTTACGTTAGCATGTGTCCTGGTGCGGCGGGACTCCTGTCTTCCCTGCGGCCCCAATCAAACGGGTTCCCAAAAGAACGCTTGCGCAGCATAGTCCTAACCAAGATCTGTAGCAGAGAGGATGCAGCAAGAATTAAAACTCCAAAAACAAGCATTGGGCTGTAATCTGTGCGGGTCATTAATCTGTTTATTCATTTGATGAAGCTATTAGCATCGAATACATTATGCGTATTCATAAAAACAGAATTAGGGTTGTCTAAATAGGCCACCAGGGGCTTGCTATCTCACCACGGTGGCCAGGCTGGGAATGTGCTTCACAGAGTTTTCCACCTCCTCCTCTGTCACTTCTATTAGGCTGCAGCAGTTGTCGTCCTCCAGGGGGAGGGGCTCAGCGCCGTGTCGCGTCACCCATGGGTGCACCTACAACAACAACAACTTGAACAGAAATCCTGCTTTGATATCATTAATTAACTCAAGACTGTGTCTAGGCAGCTGGAGTGTCCTATATTCACACAGGAAGTGCTTTGAAATCATCTTTTAAGAATAAGGAAGGGATTTATTTTTGGTCCATTTGAAGTATGGAGGCTAATAATAACAACATAAGAAAAAATACACTACCATGTGCAAACAATTTGGGGTCAGTACGATTTTGCAAGACATTTTTATGTCATATAAACGCAGAACGTCCCTAAAAAAAGTATCACAGGTAAAATTAATATATTATTAAGCATCTGCTTTTCAAGATTTTTTGAAATTCATTTGTTGAGCACCAAATAAGCATATTAAGATGACTCCTAAAGAATCACGTGACATTGAAGCCTGGAGTAATAGCTGCTAAAATAAAATAAAGTTATTTTAAATTGTTATAATATATTTCATAGTGTTAATGTTTTTGGTGAGCCTTGGTGAGCATAAGACTGTTTCAAAACTATCAGCCAAGTCATATTGACCCCAGCATTTTGAAAGGTATTATGAATGCTTTCAAAAAAACATACATATGAGACAACCAAACATCAACTAATAGCATGATTCTAAGACAAAACTGCATTATTTTTCTGACCAATCATAAAAGAAGTGAGAAGTGCTGAAAAGTACTGTGGTACTAGTACTACTGAACTTGAAGATGACATCATCTGTGAAAAAAAAAAAAAAAAATGTCACACTGACCTTGATTTGTGGGACGGTAATTCTGCTTTCAGGATTCTTTTCCAACATTTTAAACAGAAGGTCCTTTAAGTCATCTGATATGTCCGCGCTGTTTAGTGGGACAAAAAAAGCTATCAATGTCAGAACATCAGGACGGGGAAGGTCTTTCAGGCTCAAGAGGAATACCCACTTCTCTGGAAGCTCCACCGGTTGGGTCTTGATCTTCTGATGGAGGCTTAAAATACGCTCATCCATAAACGGACACTGTAAACACAGCAAATAGTCCACAGCTTCATTTTCTTGAACAGTTTTGCTAAATTGTTAGAGTTGACAATGAATATTTCATGATGAATATGAAGGTCAAAACAGGGCGTACCACTCCAAAGATGAAACAGTATAAAGTGACTGCCATTGCCCACACATCCAGAGCCTATAAAAAACACAATGGTAACTTTATTTAATCAATATTGGCAGAAAGACTGACAGAATATTAGGTTAGAGAACAGAGGGTTTAACCTTTCCAGAGAAGTTCTTGCGGGTCTCTGAGAGGGTCTCTGGAGCGAGAAATGCGGGCGTCCCAACTGTGCTGGTCAGGAGGGCGTCTGCTCCCTCAAACTGGTTACTGACCCCGAAGTCTGCTATTTTAACATGGCCATCTTCTCCCACAAGCAGGTTGGAAGGCTTAATGTCCCGATGAATGATTTTCTGGTAATGTACTGTTGAGGATGAATAGTTGTCATCACTTTTGATGACTATCAAGAAGAACTGCATCATTTTCAGAATTTGAGGTATATTACAGATAAATATATAATTTTCTGAAAACCCAAGGCAATTTTATGCAATCTCAAAGAGAATAGGTACACATATTTACTTTAAATGTCCTGTGCTGTTATCTACTATCTATCTATTAACTAACACGACTAAAAATCCATATTTAAAAAAACTAATAAATGATTAAAAAATATAGTTCAAATAAAATAATATATAATATAAATGTTAGATAAAAAAACCAAAATTACAAATATATTGCCAAATACCTAAAATAAAAAAGTACCAAATTTACCAACCAATAAATGAAATAAATCTAATTAAACCCATATAGAAAGGTGAAAATATATAGCTAATAAGCTATTACTAAGTATTAATATAAAATAAATATTATGTTAATTATATTTATATAATATTTATTAATAAATATGATAATAACATACAAATAATACAATAAAACTGCTTATATAGTATATTAAAATAAAAAATAAAAATAAAAAATATATAAATAAAATATAAATAATACTAAAATAACGATTAATGGTTTATTCATATTTTGAATTAGCTTTTATTTTTTTTCTTTTCTATACCATTTTAGTAATTGTACATAAATAATACTAAAATAACTCGCTAACTTGCTAAGTAGGCAGTTGGCCAGAAATAAGATGCTGACAAGACTTTAGTCTAAAAGTCTGGCTCCATTAGCCCATCCTGCGCCCAGCCAATGGCAGGAGGCCATGAAAATGTACCCTGTGTCCTTTTATCTGGATGCATTATCAACAATCATGTGTATTGATCATCACGCTGCTAAGCATTAGCTAAATTCCCGCACTCACAATACTCAATTCCTCTCAGCAAGTCCTGGAAGTAGAAGCGTGCCTGGTCCTCATCCAGGGGCTTATCAGTAGGAACCTCCATCACTGCTCTGCAAACACATGGGGAATGAGACACTGTTTCTCTAGCGGAGTGACACTAGCACAGCATGGGCCGGCACTACAATCAGAAATAACATGCTTACTCACCCTCGTTTGACAAGCTCGAAAACTGTGAAAGCACACAGGAAACAAGGTTAGGATGTTTTGCATTCATTTCTCTAATTTCACATACATTTAGCATAGAAAAGTAGCATCTGCCAGGAGGATGAGTATCTGGCCAGACTTACCCATGTACAGATGGTCCTCACTTGGATCATCCAGCACCTGCACAAAAAAACTAAGCAGTTTAGAAAAGGAATGAAACCAGTTAGCATAGCCCCCTTATTATGCCATATTTGACGTAAATGAAAACAAACAGAAATTCAGTCCATTCAATATGACTATTAACATTAACATCTAATTATTAAAACCCAGTTTTGTTGACTTTTAAGGGAAGATTTCTATTGGCTAAATACTAACTGCATATCAGTGCACTGTAAACAATTATTTTTTCCAAATAAAAAGTTTTTTTTTGCCTTTGTTTTAAGCATTAACCATACAACATATATTTAGATTTTTGCTAAAAATATATTTTAATTTATTAATACTATTATCTTACTAATATTTAATGTAATTTTGCTTAACAATAAATCATATTTGTACTATAGTACATTTTCCTGGAAAATAAAGCAAAATTACTCATAACAAATTATTTATTTATTTATTTTTGCAGTGTACAAACGGAATACTCTATTTCCATTCCTTGCTGGCTTATTTATTTATGTCATATTTGATCTGATGCGTGTAATTTTTTTAAGGTTAAAATAATCTTATTTAATAATCAATTTAATTTATATTTATAAGTGGACTTTCTGTTTAAATGGTGGAAGTGTTTGGCAAACCTGTTTGAAAAATAGCCATAAATTTAATTTATTTATTCTATTTACTGGTGCACCACTTATTTTATTTTATTTATTTGAAGTGTACAACATTTAAGAAACTCTCACAGCTTTATTTTTTATTAATGTTACATTTATTATTTGGTGTGTAATTTTCCCCTTCCCAGTTTAATAGATTAACAGGTGGACTTTCTTTTCCAAACAATGGGAAACCTGTTTGAAAATAGTCATTATATATGTATTTTAATAATTCCACCTGGTGGCACTAGTGGTGCCACTTTGGCTGCACACGGATAATACAAGCACCCACCTCCACAAGCTTTACCACGTTAGGGTGATCAAGCTTCTTAAGGATGGCTATCTCCTGGTAAACACGCTCAAGAGGACCTTTGGGCTGAGGGGGGCCCTCAGGGGCCGATTTTGCCCCACGAGGAGGAGGTCTGCCTGTTTAAATCAACATAAGAGGAAATCACGTAAAAGGTTGAAGTACTGGGCATTTTGCTAGCTGATGAAACTGCGCCCCCATCCTTATACACACATCCACTCTCACACACACACACTCAATCATCAACCCCGCTGAGCGCTCCATCTGCTTTAAAGCAGACACTTACGCGGGAACCCAGCCTGCCTCATCAGTCGTTTCTTGGACAGCACTTTCATGGCCTGTGGAGAGCAGTGAGAATGAGAGAGTGAGAGCAGATATCCAGTGTCATTACTGGTGCTGGGTGACATATGCCCCATTCTACAACCAGTACTGAGTGAGGACTACAACTGCCCCGAAAATCAGAAGAAAAAAAATTTATAAAAAAAATATTAATTAAAAAAACAATTAATAAGAGCAATTTTAAGTTAACATTTATTATAATATTACAGCAATAAATTATTATTATAATTGTTTTTGTTGCCAAGCATGTTCATAATCATTAAGATCAATATTTTCATACATACTATATGCAAGTCTGCTATGTTTATTTATTGTATATATATATATATATATAAATAATTACGCACACATGCATTCATATATTTTTGAAAATATTTACATGTATATATTTATATATGTATAATACTATATTATATAAATATATTTAATATATGAACAGCATATTTTTCTTAAATATATTTAAGATGTTTACTGTATATAGTATATACATAATAAATATTCACAGTACTCACTCATATTTAGTAAACATAAACTTTTTTTTCAATAATTATTTGACAGCACTCTTATCAGAATATAAAAATTATATAAAACTAACAAAAAATAAATAAAAATATATAAAAGAGTCTATTTTATTTTAAAGTAGTCTATTTTGATGCCATAATGTACTTAATATTCAAGATACCAGCTTCCGTGTAAAGAATACTGCACCAAAAATTAAAATTAACAAATAATAATAAATGTAGATATTTAGAAAAAGCAGAGGAATGATCAAAATTAATTTAAGATCAAAATATTACAGCAATATGTTAATAATGCCAATTATCCTACTAATAATATTAGTACTACTACTAATAATAATAATCAAGATTAGGATATTTACAAACTAAACATATTTACACAGTGAGAATTTTTTTTTTACTTTAAAACCACACCATAATTATGATTTTCTAGCGCATTAAAATGAACTTCTGGATATACAGCATCTACATGACCATTTTAAGAAGATTTATTGATCACTGATAACACTAGGATGTTAGCTCTTTACTCTTCACACATGACCTGTGTAAGATCACGAGTGTGTTGCGTCAGTCACTCACATAGTACGTGTTGTCATCTTCATTGTACGCCAGCTTGACAACTCCATAGGAGCCCTTTATCAGGAAAACAAGGTGAGTTAGTCATGACAACATGTAAATGGATCAAAACACAATACAAACACACTCAGTAACATGCACAAACGGTGGGAAACAGGAGGCTAAAGTGGCCAAGCATTTGTGCTGTTTGATTAACTGGAGAACATGTAAACCAAACCAAGCCAGTGAGCAACAGACGGCATCATGATGAATGCCATAGACAAGCATAATTCCACTTCTGTTCTGTCTCTATGTCTCTCAAACCCACACACACACACACACACACACACAGGTCCCAGCTGGGAGAGCAGATTGCCATTCCAGCAGGGATCCAACCCTCAGACACAGAGATGAGAGCAGAGCAGGAATCTCCCCATCCAAGCTGACAGTTTTCCATGCCCTCGAATAGAGATGAAGCTTAGTGGAACAGCAACAGTGAAAACACTTCACTGCTCCTTTTTTACTTGCTTTACTTTACTCTTTAAAAGAAATACTGTGGTAACAATGGTAAACATCTTTCTATCTGTCTATCTATCAATTCCAAGTTCTATTAAATTAAATAGTATTTAAGTAATTTCAAACTATTACCATGGTTACCCCGTTCCACAAAAAAATAAATAAATAAAAATTATTTAAACAGTCACCAGCAAAATTCTGTGGTCCCTACATTTTTACAATTTTCCATTTATCTTTAGCATTATTGTTCTATATTTATTTATTTTTTTCTCATATACACTACAGATTAAAAGTTTCAGTTTAGTATTTTTTTTAAGAATTTTTTTTAATGCGTTTATCCGACAAGGAAGTTTGAATTGGTCAAAAGCAAGAGTAAAGAAAGTTATGATGTTAAAAAAAAAAATCCACAAAAATATTAAATAAAGTACATTAAACATTGATAATAAGAAGAAATGTTTTGTTAGCACTTAATATTAGATTGATTTCTGAAGACTGGAGTAAAGGCTGTTGAAAACTCAGTTTTGTCTTCACTGTAATTAATTAAATTTGAAATATATTTCAATAGAAAACTATTTTATATTAAAATAATATTTAGCAAATTTACAGGGTTTTTTTTAGGAATATAGCATTGGAGAGCATTTTCTTCAAAGAACATAAAAAATGAACACCCCCAAACTTCTTAACTCAAATCTATATTTCACATATTTATTGTTTGTGATTTAATAATGACCAACTGTACAGACTCAGCTGGAAAATATCTATGATTAAAAAATAAATCAAAAACAGAAATACCTTTCCAATCTCATCCTTCAGCTTGTACTGGTTGAGCTGCACGCAGTCCTTTTGAAATAAAGAAACATATGATATTGATCAATGACACTGAGGTCTTCTTTAAGGAAACGCAGCCACTACTTCAGTCTGTGTGGACTAAGATTACAACAAACTTGATTCCCTCATCAAGAATGATGCTTGCAACATTTCAGGTTTGAAGAATCAAAAGCATTAGCAGAAGACGTACTATAGGGAGGTTTGGAGCCAGGGTTCTTATAGTTAACTAAAACTAAAACAAAACCAATCTTAATTAAAAATAATAATAAAAGACAAATAAAGAATTTGTCATTTTTGTTTAGCTTAATTTCAAGTGCTAAAATAACTCAAACTAAATAAAATGAAACAATTAAAAATAAATTAATACATTTAGGCAAAAGAAAAGCACAAAAGAAAAATACACTACAAAATTACTAAAACTTTGAAAACAGTGAAAAAGCATATGGAAATAATATAATTTCAAAATCTTGACAAATACTATAATAGTATATCAGTGTTACTAAAATAACACGGACTTGAGCCCAGAGAGGTACACAAACTAAAGCTACACACATTTCTCGCTGATTTCACGTCCTAATGGAAAAGCAGAAACATCTATAGGGGAACTTTCTCTTGACAAGCGCCATTAAGAGGAAGGTAATTGCTCCTGTCTGTAACCTTACCTTACAAACCCTCTCAACCTTGCAGACTTGAATCCAGTGCAGAGAATAAAGAAAAGGAAATGTACTTCTCAAAGACAACATCAGTACTCACACAAGCAGCTCAAACGATCTCAGGCCACAGCATCACATTGTCTAGTTTTTGGTGGTGTAATTATAGAAGCTCACGTAATTGTTAGGCACAATGTGTTGTTCAGACAGTTGGGTTGTATTAAAATAGATGATGTTGTGCTTTACACCTTCAGACATTGCCCACCTCTAATATAGAGATCGCAGAACAATTTCTTTATTTTATAAATGATCCTATAATATAATATTATATGATGCATAATTTACATCTGAATATACATGAGTTTATATTACCAATTAATTAAATGTTAAATACTATATAAACAATACAAACCTAAATTAAAGAAAAATAAAAAATTAAATTTACAAGCCTACATCATTTAAAATATACAGATAAATTAATTCATACTAATAATTTAAAAGCTAAAAAAATGTATACATAAATATAAATATTTTTACACTACATTCAACATTTTTTAGAATAATTACCAACTTTTCAATTTTATTTCCATGACAAGTCTAAATATGGACAGTAAATATTGTATACTAAATATTTTGTATATTTAAAATGTAAATAATAGCAATTTGCTATTTATTAACAAGATTACATTTTAAAGTTCCAATATTCTATATTGATATATTCATTTTATTTGTATTTTATAATGTAAATATGATATCCAACGAAATATTTATTATAAACTACCTACTGCATACATATTAAATATTATAATTATTTTTCATCATTAATATTAAACATTACATTCATAATAAAATACATATTATGTATATACATATTTATAAATTACATGCAATATTTATATTTATATTAATTCTTTATTTTATTTCCAGCCTACAAGCCATTTTTACAATGCAGTGATATGTCTTAATATTATAAATAATATTATATAATATTTAATATGTTATTAAAAATTATATTAGTTGTTTAGATAATACATTTAAAAGATTGCACGCAAAAAGGTTTCCAATTCATCTAAATAAAATATATCAATAATAAAATAATTAATGTATAATTAAGGGACTTCCTTACTCCTCCAAACATACCAGTCATTACCTCTGGCCACCTACCTGCAGGTCTGTGATGGAGACACGATGAGACTCCACGGTTGGTCTTCGAGGGAGGCGTGGAGACGAGTGAGGGGAGGTGATTGGCGAGTAGGGCAGCGATGGGTAAATATAGCGTCCGTTCAGCCCCGGCGAACCACAGGGCGATGAAAGCGTTTGAGAGCGTTCCTGTAGAGAGAGTTTCCTGTCGGAGAGGCTCAGTCTACCTCTGTGCTCCTGTGGTTCTGGGAAGAGCGCCTCCGGGCGGCCCAATGTGTGGGATAAAAGATCACAGGATGCCATGCGAAAGGGCGGGACCGGACCTGACGAAGCTGGCTCGGGCGTTTCTGAGCTGTCCATGTCCTCCACCTCCTCATCCTCTCCACCCTCCTGCCCTGAACCTCCACTGGGCTCGTACTCCGTCACCACAATCATGGACTCCATCTCGCTGATACAAGGGCTCAGGTGCGTGGACGGAGAAGGGAGCACGACACAGCTCCGCAGCAGGTCAGGCAGTGGCTGATTGGGCGGCTGTACCGGGGGAATGGGCGGAGCATGGCCCAGAGCGGCAGGGGGATCAGAAGAGGGCCAGGAGGAGACACAGGGAAACATAGTGTCCTTCCCAAACACCTCTCAGTAGCCCCTCCATCAACGCCTGGCAGGGGGAAAAAAACAGAGTTGGGAAATGTTAGATGTCGAATTTTGGCAAATGAATTTCCTTGACTTTGAGTTTCATTTGGAAATGGCCGTTATAATCACTTCACATTTTTAATTATTATTTTTCCACAGTTTTCCTGATATATCACTCTCAATATTCTATATAACCCATCCCAATCAATCAGTTTTACCCAACCACTAATATTTTATAATGCATTACTTTTAGTGCTGTCAAACGATTAAATGCATCCATAATAGTTTTTGTCTACATAATATATGTGTGTACTGTCCATATTTATTATGCATATATAAATACACACATTATATTATATATATATTTTTTCAAAATATGTACATGTATATAAACACACATATATATATATAAACTAAATATTTATTAAGTATAAATGCATATATAAATGCATGTGTACACACATATTGAGTAAAACAAATACTTTTATTTTAGATGGATTATTCACGATTAATCATTAAACACTTATTATTTTATATATTATTTTTATAATATTTATTATGCCCATTACATAATTATTAGATATTTAATAAATCGTATCCAATTGTTTAGTGTCCAATCATAAATTGATCTCAATATTAAAAAAAATATTTTTTACCTTTTTTTATTTGATCATAACTACATTTCTCTCTTTATTTACTTGACTGCACCTTTTTATTATTATGATATATACTAGTATTTTGGAATTTGGCAACATTTTCTTTTATGGTTAATGGACTGAGAAAAAATATTTGACTTACATGACGTCAGTACACCTTCAGTTGGTTTTTATAGAATTTTAAACTATACAGAAATTAGAAAACTGAATTTTGTGTGTTCAATTGAAGTGTGTGTGTTTGTGTATATATTATCTATCCATCCATCCATCCATCTCTCTCTATATACACACACAAAGTACACATACCTCAACTCAACATACAACATTTTCTAATTTATATACCATTCTTATTCTACAAAATCACTAGTTTTTCCCTGACACTAATTCTAGAACAAAGTCTAATTGGGAACAAACCCTTGACAAGCAAAAGCCTTTGCTCTATATATACTCAACCTCCCTCCCATTGTAATAAAATGATATTGCACTGAAAATGCTTTACCTGTACAGATTAAAGACTGAATACTGCTAATAAGCTTATAAGATGCTTCAAGTAAAGCCTGCTCAAAAAGATTAGATATCGCCATTCTGCTCTGAGCCTCCGTTTCTTATGGCCTTGATTTACATGCAAAGAGCTGTAGTTTCTTTGGCAAGCCGATTTTCCGAACATTGGAGACTCTGTGTCTGTGTGTGTGTGTGGGAGAGGTGTGGGTCTCGCAGAATGAGAGAAATATAAGCAGGTACAATAAAAAAGACATTCATTACTCTGAGGGGTTCAGAGAGGAGAACTTGTGTGGGTTGGCCCACCCCCTCCATGCGTCCTCGTTTCTATCGCTCGCATTCACAGAGATCCACTGCAGCTTGGTTTTTCTTCTTTATCTCGGTGTTGTTCCCTGTCATTTCTTCATCTGCGATCGAATCTCTACTTATGTTTTTGCTGTAATATCATCTCGGGGCCCTGGCCTCCATGCGTTCTCCTGTCAAAACACCCACACAGCTGGAAGACGGTATTCTCTCGCCCTGATTCGAGAACACAGTGAAGGGAAAAAAAGGCCTATTTTTCTCAGCGTTCCTCATCTTTGACCCCTCCCGCATCCATTTCCCCAGTTATTACGTCCGTGACACTCATTTTCACCATAAATCAGGATGCACTAATGAGGATTTGAGCTTTCTAGCTAAAAATGACACACAACAAAATGTCACTTTCATACTGGAAATATACTCCACTTCTTCTTTGCCACTAGCTCATAAACACGGCTTAAATGAAATCGACCAATCACCGGAGGGGTTTGGAAAAATGAATCGTTGAACGATGACCTTGCATGCATGTCAACCTGTTGTTTGTGACTCCCAAAAACAAAATATTAACCTTTTATAACCCATAACTTTAATAATACCCATAAGTGATTACTGGCTGACCTCTGAAGGCAATCATTCAGTAGTGTAGCAAAGTATCATGGTATTGACATCTGAAATCCAAAACTGTGCCACCATAGCACTAATGGTCTACTATTATAAGTAAACATTGACTAATAAAGCAGTGCACATAATAAATCACCTATTTTAAGATACTAATCGTCAAATCGTTAATGTCAAATCAGATTTTAATCACTGCCCTGTCTCTGATGCGGACGGCGTTAGTGACTTCCTGTCTACCTCGACCACAAAGAGACAGCCCAGCTGAGCACAGAGCAGCCAGTCATGTCAGACCCATTTGTCAGCTCAGTGATGAAGGCAACTATCTGAAACTCATTCGGCAGTATTACAGGTACTTTACAAGCATCTAAAAAAAACCAGAGTATCACGTCCTTTTTTTAAGAACAGGAAATACACGGTAGATGCGGGCAAGACGTGGCCTGACTGCAATGGTAGGCTGAGCTATTTTAATCTGAGAGCAGTTTCCACATTCTTCTGTGACCTACTTCGATCTTTGATGGATTGCAAAGCGAGTGTTTCTCCTTCACGTGCCCAACCTACCAAAACTCATTTGTTATGGAGACTCGGACTCAAACAATCCTTGGACCCCTACGGACCACATGTATAACAAACGGGGTCTACATTAAAGGTTTTCCACAAAAAACAGCATTGAACACACACAAAAAAATCCAACGAGACCTTACCCAAAATGAATTTCAGCAAGAAACCAATTTTACCCAAGAAAGAAGCAGATGCATCCTTACACCAGATGACTTTTCACTCTCTAGTTGTCTTTATTATGGTGAGATGCACAGGGCATACGCAGGGAAAGGGGTCCACAGAGGACTGTCCGTATGGGACCATCTGGAGTGTTCAGCATTGTTCGAAACATTAGCTTTAACAGGGTAAAACCAAAGTACTAATCTGCAAACAAGAGGAAGTAGGAATAATCTAAATCCCTGATTAGTGCTAACCTTGCTAACACTTTAAAGGTGCTGTATAAGTTCTAAAAGCAAAAGAGTAGCATAATATGTTTGTGGATATTTACATGTTATGTTTACATCCGGCTTTACTGATGAGATGCGCATAACATATCGAGCGATATATACATATATACAGGGTGGGCCATTTATATGGATACACCTTAATAAAATGGGAATGGTTGGTGATATTAACTTCCTGTTTG
>JAUCNO010000425.1:12637303-12662228 GCA_032353835.1 Enteromius viviparus
CAAAAAAAAAAGTATGCATTGATATTTTTGTGAAACTTTTCAGAGAATAACTGAAAACTTATTTTATTGTGGTATATTGTGATATATATCGTTATCGTGATATAAAATAATCCATATCGTGATATATGATTTTTCCCATATTGCCCAGCACTACAACCACCCTATAATGATAAAAATCCACCCAGTGTTTTTATAATTCCAATAAATCAAGCTGTACTCAGATTCTTGGCAGAGTTACATAGTTCTGGACACAGGCCCCTCCCACAACTATTGACAAGCACTTGTGTTTTATCACAGTATTTTCTATTTTTATGAATCTTTACAAATCCCCTTTCCTAATAATGTGCTATTTAGCAAGTTTTACAGTAAAAACGACAGTTTACAGTCTCTCAGAGAACTGCCTGTGGGAGAGAGGCGAGGTCAGCAATTGGGTTAGGGTTTAGCATTTAAAGGGACATGCACCAAAATGGTTTAAAAGGTAAACAAGGTCTACAACTGAGAAATTTTGACCAAAGTATGTTACAGACTCTCATTAAGGCCCTAAAGAATCATATCAACTTGTGGAAAATGGAAAACCAATGACCCCTTTAACATCCTTGAAAAACGTTCTTTAGATTATTAAAAAAAATTTCACACTAGGAAATGGTTAGTTTAAGAACAGTTCACTGAAGGGCTCTTTGGGAAACTCAAAATGGTTCTTAAATGCCTTCTGGGCTCAGTTCAGCTCTGTTCAGTCCGTCAAGGTCAGACATGAGTAAAAAGCTGCTTTCTAGTACAAACTGAAGTTGTAATTCTAATTGAAAGCACCAATGGCAGCATTTTTCGTGTTTTATGAGAAGTACTTCATAAGTACTTCAGGGCCTTTACAATGGAAGTAAAAGTGCAAGATATTCAGCAGGTTTTAAAAGCAGTTCTGGACCTAAGTTAACCCTTTCTGAGCTAGTTATTTTTATTTACTTATCCCAATGAAATCTCTTGTCCCATACACTCCAATTGCAAGTCCATTACTGAAAACTGTGAAATCGTTTTCTCTGGCACTAGGTTATATTGAATTTGAAAGCAAAGGTCTGCCACATTTTATACAAGTCGGTGGATATTTGCCATGCCATTGCGTTGGCTGTTAGTTGCATCTGATCACGTTCCATAAACTAAGAAATGAAAAGTAATTACGCCAACCTCAATCACATTTTTGCACATGAGGCCTAAATAAATAAATAAGTTTATCCAGCTCACCCACAGCTACAGATCATACCCGAATGGCTCGTTCAGCAGGGAAAAGCCCTCCAGAGACTGTCTTTTGCCACTTTCTCCAAACAAGGCAAACTATTTTAGACCCAAGCAACATGAAAACAAGTCACTGGATACACCATTTGCAACTGACATCTAATGTACTTGTATGCATTGAATTCCTTTCATTTTACCCATATGGATAAAATCACACAACACCTGTCAAAACCTAGACAGTATTTTAGGATAAGTGAACGTTTTGCATGTTCCTTTGAAGCCCAAAAATACTGTCTAGGCAGGCAGCTCAGTAAGATGTTGATACACAGCCAGAGATTTTACGGGTTTCGCTTGTCAGCTGTCAAACAAACAGGGTGAAAACGAATTAAGGATGCTGAATTCTTTGGTAACTGGGTCATTCTACAAAACAGATGCCATTTTTGTCTCTCAAATACATATGTGGGAAAAAATGACTTTAACACTTAATAGATGATGCCATCTTTATAAAGATGAGTTTTTACCACTCCTGTCTGTCCAACACATCGCTACATAGAATAATATCTATTTGTAATATTAGCCAAAATTGTATTAAATATTAATCACATGAAAGCCTAATATATATTCCAATACAAAAAGTATCTGCTAGTATAGTTTATCATATAAAAATAAGACAACCTACAGTATTTTTTTGTCTTTTTGTTACTTTTGTTAGTAGTTATATTCAACTCTGTTTAGATGAACATGTAGGGTAAACGTTTAAACATCGAAAAGTGATTATTTGTTGAAATATCAGCATTAAATTCTCTTCATAATACCACTTTGCAGTTTCACGACCTTGCAATATCAACTTGAATTTAAAGCTGTCAACCCTGTTTTATCATCAATCCTCTCCCAGCATAAATTACAATTAATTTAGCAATTCTCTGACACGTTGTCGTACTGAATGTTTAGAAATGTTACTTTAAAATCACCTTAATAAAACTAAAAATGCTCCTGTTTGTCAGAATAACCTAACTTATCAATAACCAAACTGATCTTGTGCGAATATTATAGGTGTATTGGCTTCGATCACTCCTGCTTCACAATTGCCATGCAACGCAATTTCACGCATATTATCTGTAAAAGCTTCATGTAAACACTGACACTGGCTCGATGAACAGATTCCGTTAGGAGAACAATTTTAAGGCTGCTTGTTATTTTGCTAAAGCTGGCTAACGCATCTCTTACGAAACAGATGTTTGGAAAATCCAGCCGAGGATTAATAAAATCATTGTGATCACGCATGTTCACGCGTGTCGCCCTGCAGAGGTATAACAGGAGGCGTCGGTTCAGTGTTGTGTGCTTACCTTGGCCGTGTGTAAGATCCTGTTTTTGAAGGGTATGTTGTTAGCTCGCTGGCAGTAATGGTAGCGGTTTATGATATGGTATGATGTGCAGGCAGCGGGGGACGGAGGTGCTTCAGCTGTGAGTGAATGTGAGAGGAGTGGCGACATCTAACGGCCGCGCGAGGAACTGCGTCGAACAGACAAGCGGGGGGTCATTAGCTTGAATTGAACTTCATCGCTGTGCTTCTAATACCTGCACTATTACTCGACTGCATTTTGACACAGTCCCCCGGTTTCACAGACTAGGGTTAATAGACTAAAATCTGAGCTGTTTAATCTCAAATAAACTTGCACTGACTTGATCTTAAAACATGTCAGTGCCTTTGTATCGCACATAAGACGCACACTTAAGTAATGCTTTTTTCAAAGGTGCGTTTATAAAAAATTACTTAAATGTCCTAATTGATCTATGACTAATCCTGGTTTAGGCTAAACTCTGTGCAACCAGGCATAATTAAATAAAAAATATATATATATTTTTAAATCATTCGATGGTTACAATTTCATAAAGTTCCATATTGACTAACCCAATTAAAGAGTCTGAAGCAACTGGCAATGTTTTTTGTTTTTTTTAAACAACATTCTATCATTAAAAAAAAACATGAATAACCCTACTCTAAGTTTGGAAGCTGTATTGAAGACAAAACAAATCTTCATGTCATTTCCTCTATTTACAAACACTTAAATAAATAAACTGCTTTCATTAAATTTGTTTTTTTTTTATTCAAATACTTTGACTTTAGTAACTGAAACCTGAGTAAATGCATAAAGAATTAATTTCGACCAACATCAACTTTTTCTGACCAAAATAAAGCAAGCTTTAAGTGTTGAGCTGTTTAGATTTTTATCTGTCAAAAAATGCAATGAGAAACAATTAAGAAATAGTTTAGCAGCACTTATAAAACAGACAACTTTATTACATGAGAAAAGTGAAAACTGCTGCAAAATTAACAAAACATCACCAATTTTACCAAAAAAAAAAAAAAAAAAAAAGCGCACACAATTTCACATTAAAGAAAAGAAACTGTACAAAAAGACAGTGATTGAAACAGGATTCACATTATCGTCTTTTCTGGAAAATATTTCCCCTTCCTCCTGGCCCTCCTCGACCTCGGCCCCTGGCTGCGACTGCAAACAAAAGACAAACAGTTAGTGGTTTCATCTTATGCCTTTCCCATGAAAAGCATTCACTTGGTTGAGCCAACCGATTAAACAATGATAAACAGTGTTCAGTGCTTTTAAGGACATTTAGGTTAATTGTACAATTGCTATGTAATTTAGCATTTACATATTTTTATATAAAGGTCACTCCGCTTTATTTGCTAGCAGCACTAAAATGTACTAGATGCTCCAACAAAATCATTTTGGACTATACAAATTATTAATGCGGCTAAAAAGCATTTGACATTCAACGACTGAAACACACAGCATAACTGAAATTACTCTTAAGAAGTCTAAGATGCCATAAAAAGGTCAAACCTTGAGCTTTGAGAATAGCAGCTTTTCCTCTTCCAGCTCCTGCACCTTGGTTTTTGTTTTTCATGCTCTTTAACATGGGAGCGTTTTTCAACATGTCGGGCAGAATGAGGAAGCGTATTTTACTGCCACGAATGTATACCTGCTCCAGCTGGGACACTCTCCCATCTCGATAGGTCACTGTAATGTTGGACATCTGTGATTCAAATAAAACATAAGCCCGGTTAGTTTCATTATTCAAGGCTCCCTGCTAATATTTATTTACATTTAAAGTAAAGGTTTGGATACAATACATCAAGAATTAATTGTGATTCAGCAGTACCTGGCAGTTCATGTTATCTTCTGCTTCAATCAGTTTGCCTCTGTACACCTCACCCGTGTTTGTCTCACAGGTCACGATGTGACCCTCTGCTTCATGCAGGACTTTGATAGGGACACCAATAGACATTTTTTAACCTGAAGACAAAGAAAAAAAATGTATTAACACCAATAGCTTTTAATTATACATTACGGAAGTAATAGCAAGAAGTGAAATGGTTCAGAGAGAATTTAGATTCTTTTAGTGTGAGTCACTTGAAAAGAACCGATTTATTAGAACAATTCATTCGGCATTCGGGTTCAATTGGTCCCGCTGTATTTTGATTCAGAAAAAAGGAACCGGCTCATAAGAATCGTTCGTTCAGGAATCATGTTCTGTGCATATCCACGCACAAAAAGGAACGTCATAAAAACCATTCAGTTTTGATATTTAATACAGTTAGCTTATACGGACTTAAATAACTAAGCTAACTAATATACATGAATATCTATATTGCTCTCAAACGAGTCGAGCACATAAACCAAGCAAACAATGAATGTCCGGAATGGCCGTTGTTCCGCTAAAGCATAGAACGGTCTAAACAGAAACGTATACTTTTAGTGAACGATAAATCGATGGGTTACAAATAAAAAGTTTGTGTCATAAAACATTAAAGTACCTTGTATCAGCAACAGCTTCGTAGAAAACCTCAAGGCTGAACAACGTGAGTATTTGCGGCGTTTTCCCGCTCCCACAATGCAGCTGAAAGTACAAGCCCCTCCCTTTCCTGAAACCCTGTTGCATTTTGGGAGTTGAAGTCTTATTACGAAGTAAAATTCAGGTCAATGTAAACAAGAATCAGACACCTCAGAATCACACAAGAGGGCAGTATTGAATTGTGTATCTATCCCAAACAATGTCATTCAGTTTAATATTTTAACTAACGTTAAACGTCAATAGTTTTAAGAAACCCTAGATATAAAAGATATTGAGAGTTATTGCGGAGATATTGCAGAGTTAAGTTAGTGTTATTTCTGCATGCAATAATTGAATTTAAAAAATGTAACATCTTTATTTCTTTGCACGAAATACACATTTGACACAGCTTTTATGTATGATTCTGAAAAAAATTACATTTTAGGCTATGCCACATATAAACAATACATTGTTAAACAATGGAGGGGAAAAAAAGCTTTGAAAAGACATTTGTCTGCTTTTGGCATCATAAAGATTCATTGCTCTTGTCTGAGACATTGTGCAAGGCAGCAATATACGGTCTAAATTTGTTCTGTCATCCTGTGCTTGATAGACTGATTCTGTGTCTATTCTTAGCAGTAGTCTTTTCCTCTTAGTCTGTAAATCAGACAGAACAAGAGACCTGTTCAAAATAGGCTGAACTGACGAGCCAACACAGGAAGTACATTACTTCTGCAGATTCTGTTTATTAATTGAATGTTCCTGTTTCCCCAATATTAAGCGAAGTGGTAAAACTAATAGACCGAAATGGGGAAATGGTGGTCACAGATACAGTATATATAGCCTACCATAAAATGTTGTAACAGCAAATTTCTATAAACTCACCCATGCCAAAGATATTTAACTTTATTTATTTTGTTTTATTTATTTTATTTTGTAACATATCAGATATGTTACAATATGTTATCTAAGGAATTTTATCATTGGTAAAACTGAAAAAAACCCAAAACATTAACAGGCAATTGTAACTGTTTATCAAACAGCATCACTTTCAGTGACCTGAAACTCCCCTCATGAGACTGAACCTGACATTGTGAAGAATATCACCTGCATCGAATCCACAAAAGAGAAAAAAAAAAGTAAATTCAACCAATTACAAACTGTGACATAGTGGAATGGGTGAGGATGCGTCTGTTGATTGCACAGTAACTCTCAGCGATGTCTTCAAAGCTCATTTTAGCAACAGAATGAACCTGCCAGCTGCTACTGATCTATGTGACAAGCTTACAGTCTGTTAGCTTCACTCCCAGCTGATTTACACTACAAGCATTCATGATGGAATGAGATAAATTACTGCGTAAGCCCAGAGACTCGTTTTTGTAAAGAACATCCGTCTCGTTAAAAAATGGTGCTCTCAAAATCAAAACCATCCCACTGCTGAGATGCCTGACATTTCTCAGCTAGAATCAACAAACCACTAGATCTGAACTGATACTATAACCAAGAGCTGGACACATTTACACAATCTTTTAAGCAAAGGAAAGAGCTTCCATTTATTTCATTTTTATTGTTGTAATGATTATAATTAGTATAATCTAGTTGCCATAAAAATAACAATCAATAACACAATTATTTGGATATAAGCAATAAGCTTATATAAGCAATACTTTGAAATATTATTACCAGATTCATATTTTATATATATATATATAGCTCTAGCTCACTTGTTCCGTTTTTATGAATGGTTACTCTTGCTGCTTCTATAAATGGACAGTTACACATACAGAAATGTCCCATGTGTCAAACATGCATGGTGTACACAGTGCAAGAAAAACCTTTTTAATGAGGAAAAAGGAAGTGTAATGGTCCAGTTTAAGGGATCATCAAATGACCCTTTATTTGATTTCCCTTGCATTAAGCCAGCTGCTGGCGTCAGCAGTCTCTGTAAATTAAATCATAGCTGCTGGTCTGTGTCGGAGTCCACGATTGCACTCGTATGCATGCGGGTAAGAAGAGGTGATTAAACAGCACTGTCCTACCTTCTCAATCCCTAATCATTATGTTGTGTTGTAGACTAAATAAATCTATAACACAGGATTGCTCATTTGACATACTAATTGTTTATACTCGTATAATTTGATCATTATAATAAGAATCAAAGTCCGCTTTATTATGTCTACTTGACATCGCACAGACTTAATCTAGCTGTTTATTGATATTGATTTAATGGATAGTTGAAGTCTGCATGTGATTCTAATCAAACACATCACTATTCATAAATTCTATTAAGGCAAAATTCAGTATAGCTTTGTTTTATTCAGTACAGATCTTAAAATATTAACACATGCTTACAATCATGTTTGGTCATGTTTTAATAGCCCTGCATGAAACGAAATGAAAAGCGCAAATTATCAAAATGCAAAGGCTGTGATTTTATTAAATACATATATTAATATAAATACATATACACTGCACTGTATAGTTTCAGAGTGAAGTGTGGCACTGTGTCCTTTTACATGCAAATAGCTCATGATCCGGTGTTTTCAGCAGCTTGATTGACAGCAAATCCAGAAAATAGTTTAGGTCACTAATAACATGCATGTATTATTATTATATATAGTCATATTAATATATAGTCTCACATTTTTGGCCAAATTGTGCAACCCTACGAACAAGCTTAGCAAATCTGGAGTTTTTTAAGAAAACCAAATTCTAAATCGGAAAAATTGCAATATAATTTTTTCCCCAAAATCTTGCAGCCCTATGTTTTAAAACACTGCCGGCTCTGGCAGTTGCATTGACTGTACATGTTCTCAGATTGGACAAACACCTACTAAAAAATAAAAGGAAGATGAAATGTCTTTAAAATGTGCTACACATCAAGATCTTTTATGGTCATAATAATTCCCTGGAATATTGATTATGCGTCTCCCACTTTGACCAGGAAACAATGTTCTTTTAATAAGGCTCCTAGGAAACATATAAGCTTTGAAAATGTTTGACAATGTCAGCAAACAAGTTCTTTGTGAGGTCTAAAAATCTGGAAACACCATCAGGGCCGTCTGATGGCAAAGACGAGTAGGAATTCCTGGAATTTGTGCAGTGAGGGTTCCCACAGGAGCTATGTGATCCTCACATACTTTTATCTTTCCTGACCCTCAATAATACTGTAAGTGAAGTTACACTCACAAGCAATTCAGATCAGTGATAGCTTCCTGAAGACTGAAACAAGCTTCATTCGGGTATTTTTTTGTTGAAAAAAAGTGTCATGACACTTCTGCAAGATCAGATGAGTTGCTTGTTCTTATGGGTACCAAACATTTGACATGTACATTAGTAATGGCACTGCAGTCTTTTACAGTCATGATTTCTACATGGTCCCTGATGGAAGGAACTTCCTCCCCGGTATGTAATGACAAAATCTTCACTGAATTGTCGGGAAAGGAATGTTCCAAAGTTCCATTTAAACTGTATCCTAAGTCTTCGAATTCTGTTTGAGGCTTGTTTTTTGGTGGCATTTGCTTTGTAAATTTGTCAGAGGAAACCATGCCAGGAATGGGATTGGCGTCCAACACATAGCCATTGAACCCTGGGCAAGAAGTCTCAATCACACTGACCGCAGCAGAAGAGGCAGCCATGCTGTTGCTGTTACCAATGGACAGTCTGTTTTCATGCCACAGGAAGTGCTGTCGGATGATCCTTCGGAAGGTGTGTCTAAAGTCACGTATTCGGTAGGCGTATATAAATGGGTTCACTACTGAATTAGCATGTGAAAGCATTATGGCCAGGTACATGACCCAGTCCTGAGGTCGAGCACACAGTGGACAGAACAGTGTGAAGCAGTTAATAATATGCAAAGGGAGCCAACATACAGCGAAAAGGCCCACGATGATAGCCAAAGATTTGGCCGCGTGGACTTCTCTTTGCAGCGTGGTCCGGGATGAGGATCCCTCCCTGTGGTCATGTCCTTGCAAGTGTGCTAGTTTCTGCTCCATCTGTCTGAGCTGGTGACGGGCGGCCATGAAGATCCGTGCATAGATGGCCAGCATGAGAATTAGCGGAATCAAGACGCAGCCGAAAAAGTTGAAGTAAACCATGTAACCCATGGTGACCACCTTCTCAAACAGACACTCCGTCATACCTTGAGGACAAGAGCTGTTGTTGCTTGCAGCGACTTGACTGTTCCAGCCTAGCATGGGGGTCAAACCGATGACAAATGAAAGTATCCAGCATATCGCAATGATGCTTTTGGCTCTTCGACCTGTGACAAGGCTGTTGTACCTTAGCAAGAGAAAACAAAAACACACATGAGAAGACTATTATTCTGGGTATTATGCTATGGAGCACTATATAGTGATTACAACTATATTACAACTCTATCTTCCTCAAACAATATGTTGATGTTTCCTGAAGTCCATCCTGGTGTAGGAAGCATTGTTTTGTTCGCACACAGTAGGTGAATACTACACCATATTTTCCCTAATCCACACATGCATGCACTGACTTTGCTCCTGGGAAATGTCCATTGTTTGGGTGGTAAGCTTCGGTAATAGTTGGCAAAGTAGAAAATACCAGGATATGTGCTAATAAGAAGAATACATTTCACCTGTATTGTGCCAGTATTCTTAAAATAATACTTGCAGGCTTTGTTTTTGTACGACTTAACCTTAATCTTTTCAGCGATATAATTATAAAACCATGAGAAGAATTAAGCTGTTTAATTAAAACAAGGTTTTCAGCTGGAAAAGCTTCAAAAATCTTTAAAGGAGGTCAACAATTAATCTAATTATTTGTCCTACTATTTCAAAACATTACAAACACAACTGTGGTAACGTATTTCATTAATTTTGTCATTTAACTTTACACTGTCATATTAACAGTATTCTTTAACTTTTTAATTTACATGTTTCATTGTGCCTTTATGTCTTTGACTACACTGGATGTGCTGTTTGTTTGTTTTTTTATTTCTAAAAAAAAGTTTCAATTCAGGACTAAACTGGTTACAATGTTTGTGTTGAAAATTTCAGTCAGCAGTTTCTGTAGCATTTTTGTAAAGATGTTGAATAAGTATCGCAGTCTTTACTTAATTGGTATTGTATTTGGTTTGCTTACGCATGAAGGACTAAATATTAATGCATACTCACCCCAAATATATAAAAAAATATTTAACTGTAAAACTTTATAAGTTTAATTAAAAACAATACAATATCGAGAACACTGGTTGAAATAGCTAGAACTAAATCTTAGGTGTGATAATAAATATAATATTCACTACTGGACACAGTAAGCATCAGTTTGGAATACAGCTGTGCAAAATACACGGCTGTTATGCATTTCAAACATCCCATCATGCAGACAGTCCTGCTGCATGTTTCCTTTGCCAAGGGCAACAGTTGGAAACGGTGGTCAAATGTCAATTGTTTCAAAATCCTTGGGCTTACATCGGGCCCATCGAGAACAACAGGGGCTGCTTCATTAAACCCACAGGACTTACAGGGCTCCAGTATTACTGGTACCTCTTTCACACGCCCACAGAGACTGGAAGCCGGCAGACCTTATGTAATCAACACCTGCCGGGGCTTTTACTGTCACTGCTGTTCTCTTACAATGCTTCAGGCGGCTCAATCTACACCAGGAGCAGAAATGTGCCTCACACCCTGTATGCAGGCGGGTGGTAAAGTCCCACACCTCTCAGCTACTGAAAAGTGTGCCTGAGAGCTGCTGGGCCAGGCCATTTAAGAATAACCATTACGATGCGAAATGCACTACGTTAAAGACTCTACACGGGTTGCCTTTACATCCTAAGTGCAATTACATCCGAATTATGTTTAAAGAAGCCCTTTTTTAAAAATATCACTGGACTGAGATATAATTAGCAGTAAATACTAAAGCAAGTATATCTTTTTGCTATGCATTTTAATCACTAAGTAAAGAGTGCATATAATCCACTACATCTTTGGAAAAAAACAAAACTTACGAATTAAACTCCCACACTGTTTGTGCTACAGACAATAAATGATACCACAAATCATGTGGTTTATTGTGCAGAGGTGTGCGTTTTTTTAAGGGATCAGACCTAAGATTTACAACAGACAGACAATATAACATTTGAAAATCCCCTAGGCTTAGACTAAAAGATGGATCCAAGTCTTATTAAGATAGATTTGAAAGGTTTGTAACAAGGTAGATAGACAAACAGACAGACATCTCAACAAGATGTAACAAAATAAATGGTCTTTTTGCTTCTTTGCATGTCACTGTATAACAACATGGTGCCAAATTAAGTATTGATTATTGATTTGGCTCTACTGAAAGGAACTATTCTTAAAACATTTCTCAAGAACGTGAAGCTGCATGACTCCTATTTACTGAAGAAACCCCCTCAAAGATTAAGATAAAGCAAGATAAAGAATGATTGAAGGGAAAATTACATGTATCTTAGGGAATTGCAGTTCATGTTGTGCTCATTATCAAGTCATTATCAAGAGAAAGGTAGTGGAGTCACACAGTCTAGGAGCCTTTAACCTCTTATCAAAACATGTAAACACGGTTTAGGTAATAATATTTCTGCAAAGTTTTTTGAGTTTAGTTTAAATTCTGCAGCACCAGATAGTATTAAAATTGTTTTCAAAAAGTTTTTAAAAACTGCCTACTTCTGCTTTCATTTGAACACACAGTGTCATTTAAATACAAGTTTGTTATCATTAATAATAAGCAGTTGTGAATGTACTGGTAATGAAAATAAAAGAAAATCTTTTGGTCTTTATGTTCCTTCTATAAGGTGACTGTAAGTTCAAGCAATTATGTGATCAGTAATCCTCTTCTTACCAAAAGTCTGCCTTCAACTATTACCTGAAACTCACAACAGAACCATTCACTCACCTCAATGGGATCTTGATGGCGATGTACCGATCCACAGCAATGGCCAACAAGCTGAAGATGGAGCTCTGCGTGAGGACCAGCACGAAACAAGCAATGAAGAGGCAACCATGAAAATGGCTGCAGAAGCCCGTGCTGATGGTGACGGCGAACGGGATGGCCAGGAGTCCCACTGCAATGTCCGCCACAGCCAGCGACACCACAAAGAAGTTGGTGATGCTTTGGAGGTTACTGTTGAGGCAAACGGCCCAGCACACCAGAACATTCCCCGCCACGGCCAAAACTGCAATCAGGAGCTCAAGAACAATGTAGACGAGCGAAGACATGGTGCCATCAACCGGTGTGAAAGGACATCCTCAGAGACACACATAGTTGTGCTCCCGATAATTGCTCGGTGGGACTTCACTCCGTCACTCAATGGCTCCAGCAATAGGTGTGAGGACTAGCCAATCCCACCATTCCCCTCGAATGAATGATATCTCGTTTTAATGGAAAGAGGGGATAGAAATAACCTGGTATCAGCTGCTAAACCACTGTGGGGGTCACTGAGTTGACTGCAGGGTCAGTGGAGGCAACCCTCTGTAAATCTTGCTTTACCCGATTACCAGCGCGTCCCTTAGGTCCAGCTCAGCATTTCATTGAAAGTCTTAAAGGAAACAGCTACTAGACTGCATATAAAGCATCTCTGGTAGACCTTCAATGGGACTTATTACCCTGTAGAGAAAAACAAACATATTGCACAATGAAGCAGTCACACAGTCTAGGAGCATTTAACCTCTTATCAAAACATGCAAACTACAAATAAATACATATAAGGTAACAGTATTTCTGCAAGCCCATAAAATTTGATTATATACACATGTAAACACACACACAAACAATCATATTGCAAAATAAAAGATCAACTTGGTGCCACAGTCTATCTCCCAAACAGGAGGTCTCCATCAAGACGAGAGGTTAAATCCAACAATAAGCTTTTATTCTAAGACTCCACAAATACAAATGAAATATTTGTGCATGCCTGCTATTTATCACAAGACCCAGGCCATAACTTCCTTCACTGGTTTCTAGGATGTGTACAGTTGAACTTTTGGAATGCCTTTGCTATTATTGGCTTAGCATTGTGAACAAGTATTCTTTTGTACCCATTCATGTGATTCTGCTTTCATGTTTCACTGACATTCTACATGAAATGGATCAGTTTCTTCTTTATTGGACGAATAAATGTTAATAATTATCAGTCATTTCTTTTATATCCCAACAAACACATTGTTCAAAAGTTGAACCTGTAAGTCTCTTAAGCTCACCAAGGCTGCATTTGTCTGACTTGAAAATAGTCTGAATTGTTCAGGTTTGGATAAAAAAAAAAAACAGATTATCTAAGAAAAGTCTGTTTGTGTATGTAATCAGCCTCCCAATCCTCTGATGCTTTTTGGTCATTTATTGTGGTTTTGTGTAGGCCTATCTATCTAGAATAAATTGATTAACTGCAACATGCCTTCCATGGTGGACCACGTTATCTTTTATTTTTGTTTTAGATATTTCTTATCTTTTCGCTCTGGTCTGTTTGATCAAGCACAAAAATGTGATGATTAAAGTCATAGTCACTCTTCCTCTGTGTTTTAGTGTTGCTGTTTGCTTTTTATAGCACAGTGTGAGTTTCGTATGGCTGTTGACTCCCTCAAAAGACAAAATGACAAAATGTTTCCAAAGCACGAGTTTGGCATGTTGCATTTTTAACAACTTTTGCATGCATCAGTGTAAAATGTACTTCCTGTGCATTAAGACAAGGTACTTCCCGTAACCAGTTAAACCGTTGCGAGGTATCATAATATTAACTATTTGATGGCTAGACTAAAAAGAATATACAAAGTCCCTCACGAGTCACGTCATGCACATCTGTATTAAAAAAAAGGGTGGGAGTGTGGAAATACCGTATCGGACTGCTCAGCAAGCACGTTCTCTGTGAGAGGAAATGATGCTTAGGGTTTGGGGACTATGATAAGCATGTACTGCACGCCTATCTGTCATTCAGAAAGCATGCTTAACAGTTATCTCGGTCATTGTAAGGCAACTCTAGTGTATTAAGGAAGCAAGTTTCGAGGTAACTACATCATTTCAATAACATCAGAGTAGAGAAACATTGCTGATAACAGAAACTTTTCCTTAAGAAAAACTCGACATTTAGAGGAATGTTAAAACATTTACACAACAAAGATACGATGTCTGAAACATTACGAAATATTTGTGGCAGAATTCTTATTAATAATTAGTCAATCGGAATAATTATTTTAAAATTTGCTTAAAAACCGTACATTTAATGACAAATAACAGACAAGGATGCTTTATCTAGGCTAGCTTGTAAATTACATCAGTTTCATTTTATATATGGACGTTATATTAGCTGGCTAACAGCATTTATATGAAATTTTCAAATATTAACTAAAATCTTTAAAATTTGTATTTATTTATAAGATAAGGTGTTCATTAAAAATGCACTAGCTGGTCATATTTGTTCCCTTTTTTAGTCAACTTTTAAGGCCTTGAGATGTGGTGACATCTCATGTGATGTGGTGAAATAATGAAAAATATATATAGCAATTAAAAAAAAAAATGAAATACAATATTTATACAGTTAAAATTAGGTCATAAAAGTGCATGAATAACATAATACTTTTTTTATAAAAGAAAATGAGAAATTATGCTATTACATCACATGAACATGTCACATTGCTGGAGACTGCTGTGACTGCTTGTCATGTGAACTACTTATGACCACTGTAAAAAATAATAAACAGTAAAATTAGAAAAGATGAGCATTGATTCTGACATTAATAAAAACTACGAATTTATATGTGCAAATCAAAACAGGTGTTATTCAGTCTCCCTCTGACTAAAAGGCTGACAAAGTTTCAAAATCCAAAAGGCTCTCAAAGTTCAGTACGTTAAGTTAAAATTTACAAGAAAACATACTTTTACGAACTGTTTATAATGTAAAAACACTACCGTTACTCACTTTAGCTGTTTACATGCGCGTGATTCCCTCGCGTACCTGAGTTGTAGATTTCTCCGCAGGCATTCGGTAATCTCTGAATGTCCACCCGCAAAACCGAGTACATAACAAACCACACCACGCGTTTTTATCACCCTGGCCACGTTATATATACACACAAATGCACTACTCTGAACGTGTCTGGTCAAGGAAATGGTGAGGTCACCGCTTTCTCCGCTCCGTGGAGTTGTGGTGACCACAGACAAGTGCGCGCGCTTTCACAATGACACTCACACGCTGTGCGCGAGAGAGACCCACGCCTGATTGGGTTTCGTGGTTTGATCTATTCGAGCTATGCAAAATGCATTAAACATAATGTTTCCCTCCCTACAAGACTCCTGTGGGTGGTAACTTCTTCATCATGCTGTCATACTGTCATTCTTCGTAGTCCTTGCAGTTACAATAAAATTTAAGATGGATTAGCCAGTCCTCTATCATAAACAACAAAGTTTGACAAATAAGACAGAAATAGTCTAATGTAAAAAATAAAAATAAATAAAAATAGATGTCACAATGCATTAAATAATGAACCTACTTTCCACGATACTAATACTAATAATAATAATAATAATAATAAAATATATAATAATTAAAATAAAACAGGTGTATACAAAAAGGCTAAGTAGCATCTAAATAGTTAGGTTTTAAAGGATGTGTGAGAAAAAAAAAGTTTAAATTAAATCTTAATTTAGCATAACCTAGTTAAATCCATTGTGTATGATGAACGGCATTACAAGAACATTTATTTTTGATGCGATGACCAAAGCCTTCAGAAAACTTTAAAGAGACTTGGCTATCAGAAGCAATAAGACACCACAGCTACATTTATCCGGGAAATTAGGTTCGAATCAAGTAGGCTATGCTGTATGTTCATCGTTAGTAATCACAGTTAAAAATATAAGGCAGACAGGACAATGGCTGATGTAAACCTACGTGAGGATAAGGAAGTGAGGGACTTGATGGGTACCGTGAGGTTGTGTGGTTTCTCACGTACCGCCGAAACATCCTGCTTCACCTCAGGGCCACATGAAGATAAATGTATGTAATCAGCAAACCAGAGGCTGAGGTCCACCCACCAAGGACTTCATTAAAGCACGCAGCACACACTGCCATGACATTTCTTAATGCTTTGGATCTAATACATAAGCCCAAGACTTTTTTGTGGCCCTTCAGTAAATCAAATCACAGCCTCCTGCATGCTCACCTTTTACTACAGCCTTGTTTATGCAGAAAGCCTTCGGCACAAATATAGACACTTACCTCAGAGTGCCAGACACAATCGGTGTGAAAATGAAATGTTATTTTAGTTGTAGGAGGAAGTTCTTGCGTACAGCTGTTTAAATAGACCTTTTCTGCTGGCTCGCTTCTTTCTTTCCACAAGAGAAGGGGTAGTTTAGATTCTTTTTTTCCATTTCTGATTCTTCCCATAAGTGCTATGCAGGACTTCCAGGAAAGGGTAGATAAAAAAAAAGAAAATAAGGGAACGAAACAAGAAATTTAGATTTCTTGTGCTCATGTGTAGCCTACTGCATGTGTACTGCTCCTAGGTTCATTTAAAAGAATGGTATGTGTTGTTGAGCTCTAACTCATTTGCACAAAAGTATAATTTTGGATCCAGAAGGACAAACCTGCTCAAGCCTAGCAGAAATGTGCTGAATTTATGTAGTCTACCGTAAAAGTAATTGTTTACAGATGCCAGGAACGACCCCAAGGACAAAGAAGAGATCAATACATCAATATATCAGTGTTTAAATAAACATGAGTGATTTTAGGGAAGAAAATAAATTGAGAGGGGTGTTACAAGCAGTTGATTTAGTATTATTCATATACTATTGTAGCATTTATCAGTAAATACTAATCTTAAATTAGCTTTTATTTTAATATGTCTGACACTGAACCACATACCAGTTTTCAAATGGAGATATATTCATCATCTGAAAGCTGAATAAATACGCTTTTCATTAATGTATGGTTTGTTAGGATATAGGACAATGTTTGGCTGAGATACAGAAAATCTGGAATCTGAGGGTGCCAAAAAAAGGCCTAAAATCTAAATATTGAAAAAATCTTATTTAAAATGGTCCAAATAAAGTTTTTGGCAATGCATGTTACTAATCAAAAATTAACATAAGTACATTTCCAAAATATCTTCATGGCACATGATCTTTATATTTAATATATTTAATGATTTTGGGAATTAAAAACGCACAATTTTGACCCTAACTGCTACTTATGACCGTTTTTTGTGGTGCAGGATCACCTATTTCCAGTTTAATTCTTTTTAGTTAACAATTTTTTAGGTTTTTTTTCCTCAAATGTGTGTATACATATACATATATTTATCTTTAATACATTTTAATTCCAGTAAATTTAAAGAATTATTTTGGTTAGTTGCAAAGACACATTTCTTTAAGTTTAAGCTTTTCACCTATTAATATTTTAATAATGTAGTTTAAAAATAAAAAATAACACTGGTTACAACAAACATTTCCATCATTATAAAATAACCAAACCCCCTCGCACATAAAAACACACTGAACACATTTGAAAATATCTGTATTTGTGCACACAAATATCATTCACAAAAAACCTTACCGTATTTTTTATTTTCAAAATTCTCCCCTTGACATATTGTACAGTGCTCTAGGAATCGTTCTTTGTGAAACAAAGTATATGTAGTGTCAAAAAGGCAATCCAGGATTTATACAAATATGAATTATGGCAAGTGTTAAAGGAAAGCACAGTATGACATGATTTGGTTCAAATCAAAATCTTCATATTAAACTCTACATGATTAGGTCACAACCTACATCTCACAAGAAGATCCAAACAAAAATACTCCTTGTCACTACTGACCTTTTCTAGATAATTTAAAGTCAGTGTCAATGACATTCCCACATATAAACAAACCAATACACCACAGAGGACTTTCAAACAAAATCTATCATTAAAACACGACAGAACTCTCTGTAGCTTAAATGGAATAAATTATGATTTTGCAACAAACATGACATTCCCTTAACATAAAATTCACTTTGATCTGCTGTGATTAGCAAAATAATTCTTCTGCAACCCATTTGATCCCTTCAAAGATGTCTCAAATTAACAAAACATTATTAAAGTAGTAAAACAGCAGTGCATTGAAAACAGCAAAGGAAGTTTATCTAAAACATCAATTGTGCCATTGGCTTTTCCTTTTCCATGTAAGGCTTCGGTTTTATGTGCGGAGGCTTATCTTTGACAGACGTACAGTATATGATGAGAGAGGTACAACGCATGATTTAACCATGAGCTGACAGTGCGGATGGACTGTAGTCATCTATTTTAACATTAAATATCAGTGAATACGCATTCAGCCTTTTTTATTTGTGCTTTTACACCCATAAGACAAACTCAATCTGAATCAGCAAGCTTCCAGAACCCAGCTGGCTTCAGGTGTCAAATAAGGATTAGTAGTGCGTAGACAAAAAGGACTGAAATGCTGAAAAAATATCCTATATAACAGAAAACAAGCAGCCATGCATTTCATTTGTGCTGATATTTCAAAAAGAATGTTCTGTCGCATTTTCAGTGATGGAACATCAGCTGAAATGAGCACTGAGGAAAAAAATAACTTGACTGGTTAAACAGCTTCATTACAAATGACACATTAGGATTCATAATTAGCTTTCCATTAGTGTATAAAATCAAACAAACATTTTGATATCAACAAAACTAAGTTGAGTGTTTTAGTTCACCCCAAAATTCAAATTTGGAAGTATTGAATTAGCATTAGATGTAAACAAGTTAGTTTTTTTTAAAAGAACAGATTTGGAAAAATCTAGCATCACTTGTTCACCAATGGATTCTGTGCAGTGAATGGGTGCCGTCAGAATGGGAGTCTAAACAGCTGAGAAAAACATCACAATAATCCATAAGTAATCCTTAAATGAACATCTTGTGAAGTGAAAACAATGCAAGCTTGTATGAAACAAGTAGTTTTTAAAGAAACAAATCCATTCTGACGGCACCCATTCACTACAGTGCATCCATTGGTGAGCAGGTGATTTAATGCTAAATTTCTCCAAATCCCTTCTGATGAAGAAACAAACTCATCTTAATCTTTGATGGCCTCAGGGAGAGTAAACTGCCAGAAAACTTATTTTTGGGTGAACTATTCTTTTAAGGAGCCCTGCCTTTTTTATTTTTATTATTTAAAAAAAAGTTAAATAAATCTAACTAGACAGATTTAAGCTTATTCAGGCTAAAGAAAGCACAAAAACACAATTTTTGTGGATGAAGCCTGCTGTGGCATCACTCTTTGGAATAAATACTGATAATCTAAGACCAATACTGCTATACACAGGGATTCCTCATGACAAAACTATAAAACAAGGCAACTTTTAAAGGCAATCGTATTCAGAGATACACATTTTTGTTGCTCGGTTGGCACAATTCACTTTATATAGTGTTGCAATGTTCTTAATGGAAGTTGCTGGCTTCTGACTTCTCTTCAAAAGCACTGCTGTTCAGAGAAGCTTAGTAGGATCTAGACTGTTTCAGCAGCTATACACTGGAGGAAATGGTAATTGTGTGGGTAAGTCTCCCTTTCGCAGCTAAGGCATCTGGGAAATTTGTAGCATCTTGGCCGCAGCAAGGAAGATGACCTGACTGCAATTATTCAAGAAGATTCTCAGGTCTCAAAATACTTATAGATGGCTGTAACGTAGGTCATGACACTCTGCCAGTCAGGTCTTTCTGTGTGCACCATTTCACCAATGTCCTGTCAGACAGAGAGAATGAGTCAGATGTGAGAAGCCAAGAGGAATTGGTCAACAAAAAAAAAAGAGGTTTCTGTAAACCTATCTGGTGTTGTATGCTGTGTTACACAAGAATCTTGCCAAAGCTTGCTGAGAGCAAACATCATAGCTGTTACAGCAAGACTAGAAGTCTAGGTTTTACTGCAAACACAGCTTTCTAAAGGCATTGAATTAATAACAGGTGCTGAATTAATTCCTGATGCCTCTTTTTAAAATGGGAAACAATTTCTCTACTGAAACCGCTAATACTGGTTTATTCCTTTTTACCACATGATGTGATTTTTTTAACACTGCAACAAAATGAAATACAGGCTTATCTTAGATGATTTAATCAGCTAATATTTATAAAGTGAGTTGTAATAGACTACAGCATGATGGAGTGGAAGGACTTTCTTTAAAAAAAATTAAATGTATGAATAAAAACATTCCTAAAATTTTAATAACACACCTACAAGGCTAAATTAGCTGTAATCAAAAGACTTCATAAAGAAGGATTAGAAATTAGGGGGAGTGCATTGATGATGCATAGCTGAATGTTTCTCATTTTGAGATGCTATGTCATTGCTAGTGGCAATAATCTTTTACAGCTGAAAATAGTATTTGCTAACAGGGTAGAAGGCAAAATTAGAAAATAATCGACTAATGTTGAGGGAAATTTAAAATGAAAGATTGATTTAACAGATCTTAATCATACTGAGATTATATATTTTCAGCAGAATTTCAGTAACACTTTACAACGAGGTGTCATTTGTTATCATTAGCTAATGTATTAACTGACATGAACAAACAATGAACAATACATTTATTACAATATTAATTAATCTTTGTTAACATTAGTTCATAAAAATACAATCATTCATTGTTAGTTCACAGCGCATTAACTAATGTTAACAAACATATGACACCTTATTGTAAAGTGTTACCAGAATTTCACAAGGAAAGATATAACATTAAAACATGCCTCTTCTGAGAGGAAAGTTATCAATAAAAAAAAGCTCACGAAGACTGCATTTATTCAATTATAAACAGTAATATTGTGAAGTGCAACAATTTAAATGATCTATTTTACATCTCTATCTATCTATCTATCTATCTATCTATCTATCTATCTATCTATCTATCTATCTATCTATATCTATTTCTATCTATCTATATCTATTTCTATCTATATCCATATCTATCAATCTATCAATCTATCTATCTATCTATCTATCTATCTATCTATCTATCTATCTATCTATCTATCTATATCCATTTCTATCTATATCCATATCTATCTATATCTATTTCTATCTATATCCATATCTATCTATATCTATTTCTATCTATATCCATATCCATATCCATATCTATCTATCTATCTATCTATCTATCTATCTATCTATCTATCTATCTATCTATCTATCTATCTATCTATCTATCTACAGTATCTATTTTAATACTTTAGAAACCTGCACAGTATCTTAAATAACTGAATAATCAAAGATTTAGTAGCACAAAATGTCCTCAAACTGGCCTTTTATTTAAATTTGAAGAAAGGAAAATAGGGCAACAATATGACAGAAGCCATCCAGTAAGGTAGGAAATGATATTTCATGCCACAGACCTAAAACACACACATGCACACAGAGAAATTCCCTAGTTGAAAGAGGAGCGCTCAGCTGCTTTGTGAGCTCTCCATGGTGCTGAAATCTGACTGCAGTCTGGAGCTGCTGGGCTCGCAAATGAAACGCTAGAGCACCATGTGGATTTCAGGTTCAAATAGAACTTTTCACTCTTTTTTGGGGTTTGTCGGATGACTTAGTATAAGACGACAAGCAGATGGGAGCCTCATATTAATTTAACAGTTCTAGGGCATGAAAATCCTAGTAGTTTTAGTCTTGTAATTGAAATTTGCTACAATTTTTCATTACATCTCTTTCAGCAGCATAGCATACACTGTATTTGAACAGCACAGATGCAGAAGTCATTTAAAACTTAAATTAATAATTAAAACAGATAAGGGCTGTGATTTAGATAACCCAGCTAATGAAGTTGGAGATAAGAGTTTTCCCATTTCCCAACTGCTTGCTATCAGCACAGATAAGTTGTAAATGGGATAGAAACACAATTCGATTAATTTGTTCTTGCTGTCATCCCTTACTGGATGTCCTTTCAATTATATTTCCAGTTTCCACGGAACTAGTCACAGGATGACCTTCAAATGGTTTGTAAAGTGCAATGTAACGTTTATTATATTTATTTTTTTGAAACATACTCTGTGCATAGACGAGCAAACAAATACAGTTTATTTTCTCATCAGTGACCAAACTCATTTCGCAATGGTCACGATTGTGCAACCTCCTCTATATGCAAATGAGCCACTGATACACTTTGAAATCGCTCTTGTTACGATGGAGATGTGGGTGTGTGGATCCAAATGCAAGCTTTTTATTCAAAATTGTGGTCAGAACATGCAGGGTCAAGAACAATGGCAAAGACAATACACAAGAATAATCCAGATAACAGGCGGAGTCGGTCGATCAGCAAACAGTGTCCAATACAGGGCAAAAATCCAAAACAAGGCAAATCCACAAGAAACAAACACAAGGAAACTCTTTAGGGACGAACACAAAACCCAGTGTCTAGGCTACAAACACAGAAAGTTTTTAAAGGTGACACAATGAGTTAATAAGAGGGCAGGACTGATGAGTATTCATGGTGATTAATAAGCAGTGACAGAGCAAGGGAAGCAATGGGTAACAAACACTTTACAATAAGAGAATAAGAGAAACACAGACAGGGGAGCACATACGCAACAGTTCGAGATGGAATGCCCTCTGTTGGGATTTGTGGGCACTCCATTTGGAATTCATGACAGCTCTCTTCCTCTCAGCTCCAGAAAATCTCTGCTTAGATAGGGCTTAGTAAGAAATAGGGATATTCTATATCTCAATAATTGTATATTACATTTGAAAGTGTTCATTAAATTAGACTATTTTGAATTTTGGAGTCATCTTTAAATCAGAATCATAACTGTCGTTCTAAATCTGCACTGATTCAAAATGAATCAAACTGGTGTTTTATACTTCATGCACCATCATGTCAAATCATTTGTTTCTTATGATTCGAATAAATCACTGAATTAGAGCTTTGACTTACTAAAACAGACAGTTTGAACTGAATCACAAAAATGAATCAAACTTGCTATTTCTAATTACATTTTTGCTACTTAAATCAGAGACGCTCCAAAAAATTTCAGCTTACTTATTAGGTAATATGGAACTTATTTATATATAATATGGAATATTTAAATCGATACACTGAAAAGGAAGGAATCATAACTCATTATTCTGAATCTGAATCTGTTTCAAAAGGCATTTTATGAACCATCATTTCAAATAATATGATGAATCACTGAATCAGAGTTTTGATTCACTGAAACAAATAGTTTTAAAAGATTTATAAAAGCTGCAGATAACTACTTAAATTTAAATTAAAGATACATTTAAAGATAAAAAAATATGAATAAAATGTTAATACTGTGTATACGCACGTTTACGTAGATTTTATTGTTTTGATTATTGTGTTAATTGTTTTTTACTATTAAATTATTTTTATTGGCTATTCTTCATTTTTTATTATGAATAATACTATTCAATTTATAGTTTTTTTTTAATATCAAAGCACAAGGCTGCTTCAGACTTTTTCCAGTGTATATCAAGTACGCATATTTAGAAGTAGGAATGATCTTTAGGAAACTAAATTGGATACCAAGCAAAAAACATTTCAAATATACCATTAATATTCAATATATCATCCAGGTCTAGCAAGAACCAGCCTTATTTACAAGAAAATAAAGCGATATGGGTAATTCTGGCTTGTTAGTGTCTTACTCCCTTGTTGCAATTAATGTTTAATTTGGAAATATTTCAGACCAAGTGCAACAGCATTAGAAAAAGCGAGTGCAATTTGTTTACTTAAGTTTCTAAAGCAGCTATTTCAGCTTTAATGTGGGATCCAATATCACTGGCTTTCTTGAATTAAGAATGCCTTCCATTGTTCTTTTTGGCTCCTTTTTTTAATTTTTTTGCTGGACAGTGCTAGGCTGATTGGAATGAAATTGGACTGCTAAGACATAGATGTCGAGGAGTTTAAGAGAGAGTGAGTGAATAAGAGAGAGAGGAGGAGGAAAATGAATGGCGAATGAAAGAGAATCAAATTAGAATGCAGAGAGTAAAGACGGTAGACGGACTGCTGAAAACTGATGGCGGCAACAGACTGAATCTAATTTGAAGCTCACCAAATGAGAAAAGCTGAGAGAAGTGGTCTAACAAACAGCTCTCCTATAACTCCATTCGGCACTGGGCTTTTACAGAGTATTTTCATTAGAAAGGGCTCTCCATCGACTCCCTGGCTCTTTTGCATTAAATTCACACCTGTCAGATGCATTCATATGCACATCCTCACACAAATACATGCATAGGTAACTCATGCAAAAGCACGTTCACCGGATACTAGCCTTTTCCTTTTGAGCTTGCGCTGTTATTTTCACATTCTTTTTTTTTTTTTTTTTTGACTGTATCCGTCTAGATCAGCAAGTCTGAGGTATTTTTAGCCCCTCACAACAGGAAATTGTGCCGCTGCCTCTATCGTTCCTGTTTGACGAGAGGAAAAGGGTCATTAAAATGAGAAGCGAATATGCCACAGTGTCATATGCTTGATAAATCATGGCAATGTGAAATCGCTTGATGAAACATCTTGAAAAAAGACTAAATGTCAACGCGAATTCATCCAGTTCTATAAATATGTATCATGCATCATGCGAATTAGTCGGCTAAAGATCACTGAATAAAAATTAATTAGTTTTGATAAAATTATTATTATTTAAATGTTTATTTATATATTTAAGTCAGTTGATTAATTATTGTTATTTTTATTTGTTATATTAGTGCTTGATCACACTTAATCACATCAAAAAATAAACGTTTTTGTTTACGTGTGTACTGGGTTTGTTTATTATGTATATATAAATACAAACACGTGCACACATATATCTAAGAAAAACATACACATACATGAATTATGTAATTTAAAAAAAACTTTATTTTGAAAGCAATTAATCATTTGACAATAT
>JAUCNO010000425.1:12685745-12719787 GCA_032353835.1 Enteromius viviparus
ATGCTACCACTAGAGTGAAAGCACCGCCAGCATTCAAAAGTGACCAAAACATCAGCCAGAAAGCATAGGAACTGAGAGGTGGTCTGTGGTCACCACCTGCAGAACCACTCCTTTATTGGGGGTTTCTTGCTAATTGCCTATAATTTCCACCTGTTGTCTTTTCCATTTGCACAACAGCATGTGAAAGTGATTGTCAGTCAGTGTTGCTTCAGTTTGATTTCACAGAAGTGTGACTGACTTGGAGTTAAATTGTGTTGTTTAAGTGTTCCCTTTATTTTTTTGAGCAATGTAGTTTATTTGAATGAAAATGTCTATATTTAAAAGATATTTTTGTTTCTGATTATTCTGTAGATCAGAGATTTGCAAACGTTACAGGCCCAGAAACTGCCAATTAAAAAATACTTTTTGTGATTTTCTAATACACTGTGTTGCAGTTCAATTATACATTTTTTACTTTACATGCTAAAGTTCTGTCTTATAAATGTGCGTACGGACACTCAAGAGTTCATGGATTCTAATAAGGATTTATACACTTTTTTTAGTTTGGTTTAGTTGTTTTTTATATTTTTATAGACACATTTCTGAGGACTCAAATGTGGGGTGTCAGCATGAGTCTTCGAACCTCGAAAGTGGCAGCACTTCTGCTGGTATCAGTGCACCTCCTGCATGCGTCTGCCCTGCCAGCTGCATCCTCCTATGAGTTCAATGCATACAGGATGCAGCAGTACAATTTACATCAGGACAAACATGGTACATGTTACACACCACAGCTTAAAAGGCATAGTTCACGCAAATACTGCAATTCTGTCATCTATTCTCTTATTTTGAGTGATTTTCTTTCCTCTGCTGAACTCACAAGGAGATTCTGAAAAAGAATCCCCATTTTATTACATTTTATAAACAAAATGCAATGGAATGCATTTTTCGAAATATCCCTATTTATGTTGCAAATATCCCTATTAATGACATGTAACTGAGAAAAATGAGAAATTACGACACTATTAAGGTTCATTCTAAATTGAAATGATAAAATAATTATAAACATATCTTAACGTCTACGGTTGTATTTGCAACAACACATTATTTGCTCATTTGTTTGCAAATTTTTCCAATAAAACTAATGTGTTACTGGATGAGAAAAATGAAAAGTGAATAAGAAATTATATTTTTAATCTTATTAATCCCATTCCAAAATTTTCATTTATGTATTTATTATATAAATTTAAAAAGCCCCTTAAGATCACCAAAGCTATATTTATTTAGTCGAAAAATAAATAAATTATTACTTTTCTTTATCAAAGTTGCGGTAAATTGTTCAAAGGTGACAGCAAAAACATTTATTATAGTACTGAAAATCTCTATTCTATTTCTAAATTCATCGAAGAACCCACATAAATATTAGGCATCAATATTTAAAATAAAAAAAGAACCATTATTAATATTGAAGCACCAAGTCTGGTGACTGGAGTAATGGCAGCAAAAAATTCAGCTTTGCCATCACAGGAATAAATGACATTATACAATATATTAAAATAGAAAATGGTTATTTAAATTGTAATATTTTATAACATTGCTATTTTACTGTATTTTGGATCAAATCAATGCAGCCATGGTGAGCATAAGAAAGTTTAAAAAAGTCAATCCTGTCAAGCTAAGAATGGCAGAACAAGGCAAGCACAGTGCATTGTGGGAAACAGGCAGTATGTTATTTCAAACATTATACTGAATTTGAGGTAAACATGATGTAAAATAAAAATAAGAGTAAGTAAGAGTAGTATGTGGTTCTCAATTCAGCAGTGGCTTTGATGGATTTCTACAAGAATTTTTACCAGAATTGAACTTCTTAATTTTGAATTCCTTACTGATTTAGCAAGATGTGAAAACACCCCATTGGAAATTTCGTTTCCTGATTTAATTAAGAATGCGCTCGTTTCTGTGCAAAGGTGATCATGGTATTTAGACTCTGACCTTTGACCCTCAGGTTGCCGTGGAGCTATTGTGGTGGCAGAAGCACGATCAGCTGTGGATACAAGTCTGACCCGTCGGTGTGTGATCATGAAGCTGTCTGATTTCTCTACAGAGAGCTACCTAGAGGCCAAAAATCAGAATGCAGCTGCAGTTTTGATACTGTTACCTCAAAACATCTCTTCAGTACCAGAGGATATTGTGCAGGTCATTCAGGAACATCTCTGGCAGTTATGCAGAATTGTATTTGATGTATAGCTGCTGATTCATTGTTTCTTTTAGTAACTGTAGGATTTTTGGTGATCAACAAAGGAAGTAGATTACACTAGATACCTCTCAATTCCCCAGCCTGGTTAGCTAAAGTTTAGAAAATGAATTTCCTGTCTCTAGGGCTTTATGGTGGCTGAATCTCAGGTCCTGCAGAAAGAGACCCTCATGCCTGTATATGTGGTCCCAGAGGACGACCAGCTGCTCTGTATGTATGAAGAAGTCACTCAGGCTGCAGCAACTAAGTCTGCTTCTGTTCTAGTGAGAGGTGAGAGGGACACAGAAGTCATAAAAAAGACAACACTTTGGTTGTAAATGCAGTAGCCACTCAAATATATTATTATGCAGTTTATTTAAAAAAATTTAATAATGGTGAAAAAAAAAGCCATTGTAGTTGCATGAGAGTAAATTACTTGCCAAATTGAATACATTTTTATTTAACGATTTAATTGAAATATTTAATAAATAAAGTATGTATTAAGATGGTTTAGAATTAAAATAATTTAGTTAATTCTAGAAAGAATTGCATTTAATCGGTTAAAAATTGTAAACGGTTAAAATATGATATGAAACAAGCAATATGCAGTTAAAATGAAATATTCAAATTTTCAGTTGCTTAATATATAAACATATTTATGGTGTATTTAAAAACAAATTCTGTTTAATAGTACTATTACAGTACAGTAGTACAGTACAGTTTTGTTTTGTTTTTCTTGTTTTGTTTGTTTGTTTTAGTTTAATAGTTCGATTAAAACAATCCAAATGGAAATTATATATACATATATATATATATATATATATATATGCAAATATTCATCTAAGCAGATTTACTGTAGATTTTTTAAATCATGTGATTCAACTTTGTTTTTTTCTCAGTCCTCCGTAGTATCATCACCACCACTGCCTTCCAAATATTAGTAAGCAACAACTCCCCCGTCAAGCCTATCACTGATACCAGCATCATTACTTTAGAGGTGAGCATGACAGCTACCCACACACAGCAACTCTATCCTTTTTTTAGTACAACATAATACTGTTGGGCTATAATTAAACCTGTCAGTCAAGTCGATTTATTGCTTCATTTAAAGGGAGTACTTCATGGAGCTGGAGAAGACCTACCCACTATTGTAATTACGGCCCATTATGACTCGTTCGGTCTTGCTCCTGTAAGTTACCCTCATTAATGTCCACACACACACACAGGGGGAGATCAACTAGATTGAGGGAACAATTTTTGGTCACATATTATACATTACACTCCACCCAAACATGGTTTGGAATGTTTAATATTGGCATGGTTCACTTGCTATAGGAACTGACCTTTTTAAACATCTTAGTTAGAAATGAACATATCCACACTGCTGGCCTCTTAAAGCCCCAGCAGAGAAAACTTTATTGAATTTAGCATTGAAAACTGACAATTGTAATTCAGAACTGCCAAAGCTTTATTCAGCGTGCAGTATTGTATACCAGAATGAATCATGACATTTATCATAAACATGCAACACAACCAGTCCAAATTCCACAAGATTGAGTCAGTTCTTTTTAATGAATAAAAGACATTACTGAACAAATTCAGTTTTATGAGCTGGTTCTTTTTAGTGAATCAAAACCAAATCAAATATAGTAAGATTCGCAACTAATGACACTGAGCTCGTTCTTTTTTGCGAGTCAGAAACATCAATGCAATCAGTCCAGTGCCCAAACTAATGACTCTTATGAGCTGGTTCTTTTTAGTAAAAGTATTACATAGAGCTCAGCCAGTACAGTCAGACTCCTGAACAAATGACTCTCATGCATCTGTTCTTTTTTTAAGTGACAACCAAATGAATGATTTTATTGAATCGTATCCATGCATTCAAAATTAATATTTAAATTTTTAAAAATGCATTAGAGTGTTTTTCCATTTTAGTGTGTATTATGAGATTGTGCTGTCTGAGAGTGATCTGTGTATGTTTAGTGGCTGGCGTATGGTGCGGACTCTAATGGCAGTGGCATCACCGCTCTTCTGGAGCTGGTTCGACTCTTTCATCACCTCTACAGTGACCCACGAAGCCAGGCCCCGTTAGTTCTTTCTGTAGTTTATCAACTTAAAAATGGCAACATAAAACAATAGCTTGTATTACCTGGTTCATATTCATCATGAGAATTAACTTTTTTAGGTACCATCTTTTATTCTCCCTGACTGGTGGTGGTAAATATAATTTTCTGGGCACCAAGCGTTGGCTGGAGGAAAATATGGACCATGCAGGTGTGTGAATTATTGCCTAAATGTATTCTTGACATAGCCTGGCTTCCGCGACTATTAAGCTCATAGGAGCTTAGTCTGGCCAAGCTACCTTACCATTCAACAAAGAATGCAAAGTTTTTTAAATGTTCTTCACACTAGGAAAAAATAGATTTAGTGAAGGTTCTTTGGAACCAAAATGGGATGTCAATTGAAGCGTTTTTGGAATCTTTATTTTTAATTGTGTAAAAATTATTATGAGCCCTCATACAATAAAAACACCAAAGTCTAAAGTCTGGATCTCTCTCTATAGAATCCAGCCTTTTGCATGACAATGTGGCGTTTGTTCTATGTCTGGACTCAGTTGGTACTGGAGACGAGCTTTTCTTACATGTTTCACGACCACCCAAGCCTGGAACACCTCAGTACAGCTTCATTCAACAGCTGGAACAGGTCAGGATGAATTGAAGGGTTGGATTCAGTTGATGTTAAATGAAAATACTGTTTTTAACTCAAATGTTGATCACTTGACCCCTTTGCATTTTTTGTTTTCAGATCATCTCTGCCAGGTTCCCCTGGGTGAGATTTGGAACTGTCCATAAGAAGATCAACCTGCAGGAGGCCACCTTGGCTTGGGAGCATGAGCGCTACGGAATGAAACGTATCCCAGGATTTACTCTGTCACACATCGAGAACCCTAAGTCAGAGCTAAGGGGATCAATACTCGACACCATGTGAGAAGAACCTAACAACTCCACTCCATATCATCAAGATATTCTAACAAGATAAATTAACAACTGAAACCTGCTTGAAGCTGAATATGGTCTAAACATGAATAACTTTACATTTAATGGCTGCCTTTTGAATGTGTAAAATGATTGACTGGTGGAAAGAGTCTCAAAACCTTCTGATTGGCTGAACAGATTCATAGTGTGGTCTATAGTCACTTCTTAAAATTAATTTAGTGATATCTGTCAGAGTGTATGTATACTTTTCAGTGCCATTTGATAACAAATCTCCTTCTAGACCCTTAAATCATTGCTAATCTTTGAAAACAAGTGTGAATTACATTTTCTATCCAATGCAGCTCTGTTAGAGTCGACATTTCAGAATACATTTTAAATGATAGATGCTCATTTCACTGTTATTGTCTCTATATTCAGGGCCCAGGTGGACATCAGAAAAATCAAGCGGAACACTGTTATTGTTGCCGAGTCCTTGGCAAGATTCATGTATAATCTTTCAGACAAGGTGAGGCAAACATTTGGTGTGTCTGGCCAAATTTAAACGTTCACGTTAACCTTGAAAGCACACACAGACCACTTTTGTCTTTGTTTGCACTTTTCATTAATAGATTTTTTCCTGTAGGGGTCTGCTAAGGACATGCAGGTTTTCAAGGGCAGTTTGGTAATATTTTTTTTTCTTCTCTGCTTTAAAAATAAGTCATTACTTTTTATCAATTTAATGTATTCTTGTAAAACAGTGCATATTTCTTTAAAACTAATTACTGACCTTAAATGTTTGAACTTCATTAAGTTCATAAAGTAAACAAGTAAAGTAAATTGTACACCCTTATTTGCTATGTAGGATATTCAAGACAGCCGCTTGTCTGCATTGATGTCCATGATAACATCAGTTCCACGAGCCATTCAGTTGATGGACCGAGAGCCAGAACACGCACTCCTGATCAGTAGCCTAGAGCAAGAGTTCAAACACTATCTACAGCAGGTCCATAGACACACGTTCCACCCAGACCGAAGGTACACGGCCAAAATATTTCTCCTCATCAATAGCCCGAAGCGAGACTTCAAAAGACTTCTGTAGCAGCTTTACAGATGCAGATTTTAAATAGGCATACATTTACAGGGCAAGGATTCATTTTTGCCTTGCCTGTAGCAAAAGTTCTAACAATGTTTACCAGCACACATTCTGAAAACATCAGAACCACAAACCCACCCACCCAAACACACACACACACACAGTATCAGACATATTAAGCCTGTTTTGTCTGGCTTTTTTAGGGATCCTGAAATCACATTCTTTGATCAAATGAAGCAGCCAATGATGATGTACAGGTGAGTATTCTCAGCTATTTTGAAGAAGTTTAAAGTTATCCTGAAACAGCATTAAAAACATTACATTTGTAACATGGTGCATTTCCAATGAAACCAACATTCAAAAATATACCTTACACTGAAAATCCCTTATTGCTCTGTGGCTATTATTCTATTATTTTCTATGGCGTTTTTATTTTATTTTTTGGTTGCTTTCGTTTTTGCATTTTCCGGTTTCTACATTCATTGTATTAACTTTGTATATTAGAAGTTAATATTAACAGTTTTTTAGTTTTCATTTTATTTAGTTTTCATTTTATTAATTTCAATTTCACTACTTTTTAGGGTGAAGCCTGCCGCCTTTGACCTGTTTTTGGGTGGCTGTATAGCTGGATACCTTGGAATAGTTTATTATGCAATCCAGGTGAGCCGTGGGTAATGTATACCAAACTAATTAGAGAGCTGGGGTCGGTATGCAAATTATGCGTAGGTTGGAAGTCTATCAGTGATCAGAATCTGTAATCCCATATTTCTTTGATGTGAAGAGCTAAGTTAATTTATATTAATCACTTATTTTTGTTTCCAGAATTTTGGCAATGTCTACAGTAAACTGAAAGCAACCGTGAAAGCCAAGCACCAATAAACTGGAGTAAAGCAGACACATCAAAGAGCCGGTGCACAGAGACTTTTACAACACAGTCTATGTAATGCCTGTGAGGACTGAAAACTTGCGGAATTCACATCTAGAATTTAAAGCGGCTACCTTGTGTTTTATAATTCCCTTGCAGTATCTTCTGTTTCCGTTTGATTCTCTTTTTTGAATTAAAGATCAATTCTCTCTTTTAGAAGTTGGCTGCTTTGCTCCTTTTGGAACTTTACTGTATGTTTACACTTTGGTCAATGAAGGCAAAGAGACTAGGTTAGATGTAAATATGATATGTCGGGAGTAGAACGGAACTCATGGATAAGTTATGAGTCACTTAAAAAAAGGAACTTGATGCCAAGTAAGAGTGAGCGGGACTGGGTCACTTATGTAGTGGAATTATTGTCACTGAACACCTATATGAAAGAGAAGCTGATGAAGACAAGTTAATAATGTTTTAAAGAGAAGTAGTATGTTTTGTTAAAGGACTTTAAATTTAAAGCCAGGTTACCAGTATGTAAATGTGTTTGTTTTTTAATCAGAACAGATTTTGAGAATTTTAACATTCTATTACTTGCTTATTGGCTCTTTCTGCAGTGTGCCGTCAGAAGTCTGATAAAACACCCCAATAAACCAGAAGTAATCCATATAACTCCAGCCCATCAATTTATGCCTTGTCAAGTAAAAAGCTGTTTTTGTAATAATATTCATAATATTGTTTTCAACAAATATCCACAACAACTGTAGGTGGCCAAACACATTTCTATGGTGGCCGAGAGAGCTCATCATTCTGCAAACTTCAGAAAACACATGGAAATAGAAAAAAACGACAACACATTAAAAAAACATCTTCATCAGTTTGAGAACACAGGCGATGCAAACACACGAACGCGCTGCAAATATCACTGAACGCAACGGAAATGTTTAAGGGGGACCTCAAAAAGTGACTAACCTTTTTGACTAACACATCTGAGAATAACTCTAGCTAACATAGCATTAAAATAATGTTTCACAATTAAGGGGGTAATTCATCAGATTAGTCTAATAACATCCAAAAGAGCATATGATCAGGTTGTTAAAATAAACACAAAAAACGCACCTTTTAGTTCAGCGACAACATCTCTGCTCTGACCATAAGTCACGGAACAAATAATCAGGTCCCAGATAGGTTTGTCACTTTTTTAAGGTCCCCCTGAAACATTTCAGTTGTGGTCTGTGCTGATGCAGTGCGTTGTTTGTGTGTTTGCAGCGCCTCTCTGTGTTTGGTTGCATTGTGAGAACTTGCAGTTTGCATGTGTTTTTTTCTGTTCGCAGCCCGTTGAGCTCTCTCAGCCACCTTACATTTCTTTTCACTTCACATGGTGTTAATTGATAGATTGCATTCGCATGGATTACTTGTGGATTACCGTAATGTTTTGGTCAGTTGTTTGATCTCTCATTCTGACAGTACCCATAGGTTATTTCTCTATGTGAGTGATTATTAACAAAGTAGAACTTGACAGAAAACTCCCTTCAGACTCATTTTGTCATTATTTATGAATGGAACATTTTTCCCTGTGGAACTATCTGAGTAACCTGAAAGCTGTCCTGTGCATAATAAGTCGCTGACAGGATATTTGATTTACTTGTGTTGGCACGGCCATGGAGGATATTTTGTGGCACTGACAGTGACTGTGGATGAGTGCCAAATGTTCAGTTAAATGATGACTCTCTTGATTATCTCTTATGAATGAAGAACTTCTTTCCTTCATACAGGATTAGTCATTCATTACTGTCATCCACAATATTGTAGATACGATGACAAGAGCAAATTACCTTAATGTATCATATCGTTATATACTACTGTGGAGTTTAATGTCTGAGCATTAACCTTCTGAAGTTATGGCTGTAGATACCATCACAAAAAAGGGACATTTGCTTGTGTTCAGTTCTTGAATACAGACAATTGTGTTTTTTAAAAAACAAAATTAATATTTGAATTCAGCAAATACACATTTGATTCACAGTAAATATATAAATAATGTTACAAAAGATTTTGGGTGTCTTGCTAATTGCCTATAATTTCCACCTGTTGTCTTTTCCATTTGCACAACAGTATGTGAAATTGATTGTCAGTCAGTGTTGCTTCCTAAGTGGACAGTTTGATTTCACAGAAGTGTGACTGACTTGGAGTTACATTGTGTTGTTTAAGTGTTCCCTTTATTTTTTTGAGCAATGTATGTATATACGCACACACACACACACATAAGTAAATAACTAAATATTTTATTTATTCCATATATATATATATATTGCAGCTCATTTCTAGTAAACAAACAGATCTCACTTCACCTATTTAACTCTGAGTCAGGCCCTGCTGAACAGGGGCCACAAAAGACACACAGGATCTAAGGCTTGAATTATTGATCACTGGCTATGGGGGGAATGAAACCTGGGGCGGCTCAATCCTGGTGACAGACGGATGTCTATACAGATCATACAGTTGCCAGCTCTCTTTTTCTCTCCTCACTGGAGCATGTAATACAGAACAGGAGACGATACGAGAACGCCAGAATGACATCAAATATGATTTGTGTGTACTACAATTTCAAATGTGATTTGAATCTTTTGTTTGATCTCAAAGTCAGACACAGCCAAAAAGTGCAGAGTGATAAATGGATGAAATAGGAGAGCTGAAAGAAACATGCTTGTTACAAAATATTGTTACAAATCCGCGGCTGAGTAAACAATTGTAGAATTTTCATTTTTGAGTCAATAAATCCAAATACTCCATGGACTGAGGGTTTAAGATATAGAAGAGAGGAAGAGAAGCATGACAGCACTCGAGCAGAGGCGCTGATGAGAGGGAGGGAGTGAGGTAAGCTTGATCAGTCTATGAGCTGCAGACACACTCTCACTGTACACAGGGGAAATGGGTCCTCAACTACACTTCAGCAGCACCTACTCAGAAGAGTTCAGCTACCCAGCTCGGGTCAAACCCTCCCGGCCCAGACCATCCTCTGCTTATCGCAAGAACAATCCTCATCCACGGCCGGTATGAGCTTTTGCTCTATTGATACACTCTATTGATTGTATGTATATAAATATAATATAATGTATATTTATATGATAATATATATAATGTATTTATATTGTACATAAATTTAGTCATTTTATAGAAAGAGAGCTATATATTCACTTGATTTGCGTTACCTTAAAAGACACTTTGGCTCGCCAAGGCTGCATTTGTTTGGTAAAAGGAAAAAAAAAAGCAAAATATTATCATAAACTAAAATAAATGTTTTATATTTTAACATATTTAGAGTTTATTTACAATTTTCAAAAATCATGTTTTTTAATATGTTACCATGTTTATATTGTGCTCGTTTGCAGTATTTTTGAGTGATTATTTAACCTAATCAAAATTACCCACCTGCAGTTTAATTGACATTTATATGAATGCACAAAAAACTTGATTTTTGAAAACTGTTAAAAATGGATCTGTTTTTGCAAATGAACTCTTCATATGTTAAAATGTAACTCATTAATGTGTTGATAAAGCTGAATTTTCATCAGCCATCACTCCAGACTTCAGTGTCACATGCTTCCTCAGAAATCATTCTAATATGTTAATTTGATATAAAATGTCTTATTATTACACACGAAGAAGACAATTTTGGTCAATATTCTGAAAATACATATTTTGATGAATAAATGTTTAAAAGAACCGCATATATTAATCTTACTATGCTTTTGGTTAAATTAATGATATTGCATTCGAATCTAAATCTTTATTATTTTCCTCTAAGCCTCTAACCATGTAGAAGTTAATGTAGCCTATAGGTTGTAAAGTGAAATGTATAGGTGCCTTACATTCATTATTTACTTGTTTTGAAATTTTGCGTGGTGCTTGTTTGTTTCCGTTCCCTCAGTAAGCATTATTCCACTGCTAATGAGTGAATGACTCACATTCGAAAGAACAAAACAATTAGGTTAAAATGCAATATTGAGGTAAGAAAAACACAGTAAACAACAACCAACATTTTTCAATTAACTTGAATTTAACTGCCCTGACAAAACATTAATAATTCACTAGCCTGGAGAGCATTGTAGCCGCTTGATTCTGCAAAACAACCTACATGCAGGGGGCCTTGTACAGGAGGCTCTAGTTACACTGTTTCCAAACCACTGAACAGGGATCGGAGGTTGGGATCGACTCTCACTATGTTAGCAAAACAATCTAACCTCTGCTGGGTCAGTGTTACAGGCTATTAAGTGCCACTTATAGGCTTGGTTTTCTTAATCTCTTCTGCCACCCAGGATTTCCTGATGCCAAGAACGCTGCTGCAGACAGGATACGGCTCACGGAAATACTTTCAGACGTCTCCTTCTACCTCTTTTCTACCTCCAGTCAGACACATATCAGTCCAGTATCCAGGTATCCTGTCTCTAAAGCTGAGGTTGAGTCCAAAAAATTATAATAATTCTTACTGTCGTTGATAAGATCAGTGTGATTGCAAATATTTGAGTGTTTGAAACCTGCTCCAAACTAATTTTGGAACATAATACTTTATATATAGCAATAATGTATCAACAGTATATCACTATTTTCTTTTGGCTCTGTATTGGCTTTAAGACGTACAAGCAGCACATGGACAATCGATGCAGAGCTCACCACAAAGAGACTCCAAACCAGCTGCGGTCTCGTCTGCAGTTTGTACACTGCCACCTGCTGCCTGGCTTCTCAAACCACAACAGAACAACTTTGCACATGCAACAATCTTAAACCCACAAGGGTAATGCTTTTGCATTTCTTTATTTGAAATGCATTGCATAATTAGTTATAGTTTAACCTTAACATTATTTTACGATTTTTATGTTATTTTAACATTGCTCAGTTCTAATCTCAAGGAGATTATGCTATAATTTTGTCATCAAGTTCATATCTTTTAGAATTATTATTTTTTCTCAGGAAATATTCAGGGACAGATCGTGTCAGATCAGCTTGGAACCAACAGATGGACATCATGCCATCTTTAAAAAACATCCAACACCATGTTACCCATCATCACAGATCACGCTCAAAATCCTTTACTGATTGCAGGTATTTTATTCCAAAATCTTGAGAGAAAAAATGCAAGCAAACAAATAAATCAAAAAATACAATAATAGAACTAACTAAAAAAGTATCTTTTGCTCCCAAAGGCTGCATTTATTTGAACATGCACTAAAACAGTAAAATTTCTAATTACTATAATTTATTTATTTATTAATTTTTTACTATATTTTATTTTTTTTTATAAATAAATCCAGTAATAATTATGCTGAATTGGGGCTAAAGATGCATTTCTTATTAAAAAAGTATTACAAAATGTAAATAAAATAATATAACAAAATAACAATAATATAACAATAAAACGAACTAAATAAACACATAAACACACAAAACAAATTCATAAATAAATAGGGCTACAAATCCAGTTTTAACTAACAGTAAAACACATCATAACTCCATGTTTATTTTCAGTGCTTTTAATGTATTCATTTCATTCTGCTAAGCTGTAAATGTGTTTAATCATGAACGTGGCTCTTGTTAATGTATTTAAATGTCTGAGATTATCCATTTTAAATCCAGATGTTTTGGTTTGCAGTGAAGGACACAGCTGTTTCCATGTGGTGAAGCCGTATAAAGTTGGACACTACATCATCCACCCAGAGTTTCTGTCAGAAGCAAGGCACTAATAAAAGCCACATTGTTTAGGCATTTTATATCTTTATTTTTCATTTATTGTTGTCATTTTACAATGTATTTTTGAGGTACGTTATATGTTTAGAGATCCTGCCTTGGGTGCAGCTTAATTTTATTGACTGTAGAATTTATTTTTGGATCTAAATGTGAATTACATAACAAATAAACAACGTTTATGATGTGCCTGTTAAATGTTTGTTATTTTGTTTAACGAACAGTACCATGGGAACCATAGTAAGTACACAATATTCAGGCTTAAATACATTAATGTATATATAATAAAATACATTAATATATCTTTACTCAAGCTCACATGAGTTAAATCAGTAGATACACTTCAAATGCCATTTTAACAAATGTTAAAAGTTAGTGAATTCAAAGGCATTAGCCTACAGGCTACCTCAGATCACCCTATGAACGTTTTAATTCTATTTCAAAATAACAATATGGAAAATGTATTTAATTATATTTATACCACACACTTCAACAATCCACATGTTCAAATAAAGTCGTTTTTATAGTTTAAAAGTAAAGTTAGTGAGTGTAGCCTACCCGCATTTATTTTAGCGGGATGGGTAACCATGGTAAGTTTTTAAAATCAACAGAAAACAAACTTGTTACAACCGGTTTTCTTTGTTAGACTAGTAGCTAACAGCCAAACAAACTCAATCCGCAATATTCACACAAAACTGCCTTTCGCTGAGTAACCTATAAAACTCAATTTCCCAGAGCTGCAGAGTAAAAAGCGAGTCGCCACACAAACTCCTCCCATAACAAGACACAGAGTTCAACGTCTTGAATTGTTCGAGGGAACATGTCAACAAGACACGAAACCAAGAGTCCTCGAGCTGGCAAGTATGTTATTTCACGTAATTATTCATGTTTAGGCATTTATATAGCGAATTCCTTCTGTCAGCCTCGGTAGTAATACACTGCGTGTATTTTACAGTCGACTCCCTTTGCTTGGTAACGACCACTGGCTCTGTCTTGTATTGTTTCATATGCCTCCTTTTGTGATCAAATACTGAACTGTTTTTAAAGAGGTTTTCTAAGAGGTAGAAATGTGACAATTTACGCAGTTTTAGACCAGTCACGATGTTATTGTGGAGTCTACCGCATGTCTCAGGGCTATGTTACACTTTGACCGATGTTAAATCTGTATGTTGGGTCTCATCTGCCCTGAGTTAGCTATTAAAATAAGAAGCATGCAAGCTTCTCTAAGCGGTCAGCCAATATTAATCGTGTGTCCAGTGCTTGGCTATTTTAGTAAAAGTTCCCTCATCATACAACGTGGTGGTACAACTCTGACCTATTTACATGCCCATGTATGTACTGTTAGTGTCCTGTTGAATAAATCAGTAGCAAAGACTAAAGAACCAGTTTTATTTTTTGTAATCACATGTTCAGAGTCAGCAGTTTGCTTTACTTGAGTGCTGTGAGATAGTACACGATTGCTTCATCCTTTTAAAAACATCTCTTGTTAGGATAAGGCTTAGGCAAGATAAACATTTAACTATTAGATTGTATCCTTGTTAAACATAGTGACAGCGTTTTTGGTCAGTCACTGTTTCTTCTTCAGTCAATGTCTCTGCATGATAATTACTCAACCTACTTTGCGAAGTCTTCTTTCGTTTAGGGAAGAACTAAAGTGTCTGTAGCCAAAGAATCACATGCCGCTTGTTACTAGTGAAAATGTTCATAATCAGCAGTATAGAGCAAAAACAATGTTGGATATTTTCAATTGTATTTTATTAGAATTTAGAAAACTTTGTCTATTTTAGGGGTAGTTTTGTTCTTTTACTTTTTCCAGTTTCTTCAGCATTTTAGCAACAGCAATACTAGTCAATTATCTGCACATTTTTCAGATTCCTGTACACTGTTTGTGTCCAGCGGATATTCTCCAAAATGGTGCTATAGTTTTGCAGAGAGAAATGGAGGAGACGAATTGTTAAATAAATGTAATTTTATATTTTATTTTTTTTTGCATACAAATATTGTTCTCGTCACTTCGTAACGTTCGGACTATTTTGACAATTTGATTAATACTAGTCAATTATAAAGTCAGGGTGAAAACAAATTGGCCACATCTATATTTTAAATGCATATCATGAATCTTCTTATAACCAATTAATGTTTTTAAAAACATGTATTGAACAAAGACCCTGCCCTACATTTTTCTGTTAATCTCTATAAACAGTTAAACTATGCGATATGTGATATACGTCACAATACAAAAGAAAAACTGACAACAATTCAATAATTTTATATTTTACCATTATTTTTTTAACTAGTTTAGCTGTGTCATTTGCAGTGCTAATATTTTATTTATTTTTTAAAATATCTTTATTGATTTTTTTTATACATTTAGTCTATGGACAAAATGATACAAAGCTACAAAAGAGGTGGGCAGTCACTGTTGCACCTTATTAGTGTGCTGTACATCTCCCTCAAAAACATAAAGAGAGAGCCTCTGCACAGGCAGTTCAGCTCCTCTAGGTCTTTCTTCAGGCGAAAACATTGTCCATTAACTGTGTTTTTCATTTGAACCAAGTGTGTCTGGTGGCACTTAGCCAGTCTCAAAGTTTTGCAGGTGGCGTTGCATACTGCAGACCCAGAGGCCCTTGTGTTGTCCTCTGTTGCAGGCAATTCACACACTGCCACAGTGAGAAACCTTGGCAGCATGAATAAACTGCTTTTGTTAATGCCTTTACCTCCCAGCAGACCAATTCAGGCCGATATCAAAGCTAAAATGATAGTGTTTTTGAATGCTTAATTCTAGAATTTGAACTGTGATTCTGCGCGATATCTGCATGACATGTTTGGACTTCGTTTCAACCTTTTACATTGCCACTTTTTCTTTTTGCCACTCCTTTTCCCACAGACTCACAAGGGAAATGAACAAGAGGAAAATGCTACACTGAGAGAAGAAAAAATGGACCCACAACTCCATTTTGCACAAATTTAGCTCGTTATTCGATTTTGTTCTCTGTCTGCCAAAAGCCTTCTATAGACTGTATAAAGTTTTAGCCTTCAGATTGTACTATCTTCTTTTCAACTGTGAATTCAAAAACCAAGACTCAGAATGTACCAAGTAGTCCCTGGAGGTGCAGGAGGAACAATCACTGATGGAGTTTCCATCAAGAAGATAGACAAGAACAGTCGCCCTCTGGTGGGGGCTGGAGTTATTGGTGCGGTTCTGGTGATTGCAGCAGTGGCTGCATGGTGCTACTATATTGCCTCTCTTCGTAAAGCTGACCTGCTGAAAACGGAATTGCTTGATTTGAATAAGGATGGCTTTCTCATCCGCAACCAGGCTGGGGGGATTGTTCTGAAGATGGGCTTTAGGTTAGTATGCACTGTGCTTATATTAAAATAATTCTGATGGCACTTCAGACACCAGTAAAATGGGTTTTCTCTGGGTAACTCTAAGATTTTGTTCTTCCTCAGAACACAATTTTAGATATTTTGTATGAAATTCGGGAAGCTTGTGACTGTCCCATTGACTGCCATGTAAATAACACTGTAAAGGTCCAGAAAAGTATAAAAAACCTCATCAGAATAGTCCTTTTCCCATCAGTGGTTCGGTCGGTATTTTATGAAGCAAGAAGATTTTTCAGATTCCTGTACACTGTTTGTGTCCAGCGGATATTCTCCAAAATGGTGCTATAGTTTTGCAGAGAGAAATGGAGGAGATAAATTGTTAAATAAATGTCATTTTATATTTTTATTTTCTTTGCATTCAAAAATTGTTCTAGTCACTTCGTAACGTTGCAATTGAACCATTGATGGCAGATGGACTATTCTGACAATTTGATTAATACTTTTCTGGACCTTGACAGTGTTCATTACTTGGCAGTCAATGGTATAGTCAAAAGCCTCTCGGTTTTCATCTAAAATATCTTAAATTGTGCTTTTACTGGTTTGTAACTACAAGTAAAGGCTATTAATGATTCAAAATTAATTTTGGGGTGGAGTAATCCTTTAAAACACGTGCCAGCTTTAAGTCATTCTCCAAATATATGAAATTATTCATACATACCATTATTTTTAGAGAGTTGTAATTCTATAAGAAACTGATTTATGCTTCCTGATTTCAGATCTGGCACCCTTGATCTTGATTCCTGCTCAAAGGAGGGAGTGATCCTTCGCTGCTCACGTTCGTTTGCTGGCAAGGTGAACTTCTTTATTATGACAGTGAAACCAAAGGAGACGGTGGTGTGTTACCGTGTGCGTTGGGAAGAGTTGGAGTCAGACCGACCTGTGGAACACGCCATGTCCTACAATGAATCGCACTGGTATGGTGGTGCTGAGACTGCTGTTCAACATTGGCCTATCGCCATCTCAGGCCAGCAGGCACCCAAACCTTTTGTCACTAGTGACGTGTACTCCAACCGGAATGACTTCGGAGGCATCCTGGAGCGATACTGGCTTTCGTCCAATGCAACCGCCATTAAGATCAATGACTCTGTGCCCTTCCACCTGGGCTGGAATGATACAGAGAAAACCATGTACTTCCAGGCACGGTATCAGGACAGTCCGTACAAACCTGCACCTGGAAGACCTCCCTATGCTGAACTTAGTTACAGAGTCTGCGTTGGCCCAGATGTGACCTCTATCCACAAAGTCATGGTTCGTCGATACTTCCCCAAACCCAACAAGGTGCCTGCCAAGGAAATGTTTCGGCACCCAATATGGTCAACCTGGGCTTTACATAAGACTGACATCAACCAGGAAAAGCTTTTAACCTACGCAGAGAATATACGCAAACATGGTTTTAACTGTAGCCACTTAGAGTTCGATGATCGTTATACTAGTCGATATGGGGAGTTTGAATTTGACACACAGAAGTTCCCAAATGCTTCTGCCATGTTTCAAAAGCTCAAGGCAGACGGCTTTCTGGTATCCTTGTGGACTCATCCCTTTGTGAACTATGATTCTGCTAATTTTGGGCCATGTGTACAGAAAGGCCTGTTCGTGATGGAGCCAACAGGCCAACTTCCTGCATTGGTTAAGTGGTGGAATGGCATCGGTGGAATCCTCGATTTTACCAATCCAGAAGCTCGTAACTGGTTCACATCCCATCTTCGCGCTTTACGCAACAAATATGGCGTTTCATCCTTCAAGTTGGATGCTGGTGAGACCAACTACTTGCCCTGGCAGTTCAGAACTCGAGTCCATCTCCCTGACCCAAGCACCTTCACTCGGCGCTACACCGAAATGGCCATCCCTTTTAACGAACGCGCTGAACTTCGGTCCGGCTACAGCTCTCAGAATATCTCTTGTTTTTTCCGTCTAATTGACCGGGACTCTGTGTGGGGCTATGAACTTGGCCTCAAGTCCCTGATCCCAACCGTCCTCACCATTAGCATCCTGGGCTACCAGTTCATCTTGCCAGACATGATTGGAGGCAACGCCTATCCCAACCGTACTGATGGAAACGGCAAATTACCAGACCGTGAGCTCTATATTCGGTGGCTGGAGCTGTCTGCTTTCATGCCCTCCATGCAGTTCTCCATTCCTCCATGGGAGTACGATGATGAAGTCGTGGCTATCGCTCAAAGGTTCACTGAGCTTCATGAGACGCTGGTGGCTCCCAGGGTCATAGAAATGGCTGGAGAAGTTCTGGACACTGGGGACCCCATAATTCGCCCATTATGGTGGATTGCCACCAGTGATGAAACGGCTTATAGAGTTGACTCACAGTTTTTGATAGGAGATGACTTGATGGTGGCACCAGTACTGGAGCCGGGCAAGCAAGAAAGGGATATCTATTTACCAGCTGGACGTTGGAAAAGCTATAAAGGAGAACGATTTGACAACAAAGAGCCAATACACCTAACAGATTATCCAGTTGATCTTGATGAAATTGCTTACTTTGAATGGGTTCAGTGAGACTTACGGGAAGCTTCTGGAGTTTTGAGCATGTCTTCCATTTAAAGCGTTTGTGATGGTGTTGATTTTTATTTTCATTTTTTCAGGGAATATATTTGCTATAGTTATCCATCCAGGGTTTAAATTTTACAATGTAAAACAGGGCTGTTTAAGAGGTAAGCTTCCAGTTGCACATTCTGACATTCTTCATAAGCTTGGTTGTGACGTTCTGTGCCATTATGACACTTAAACATGCATTAGATATTAATAGCTAATGTCTTAATCCGTGCCTTGCATTTAAACAGTGAATGTCTTTGAGATACAAGCCCAAAACCTTGACAGAATTACGCTTTTACATATGCATCTTGCCAAATAAACTAACTTTAAGGATGCATTAACGGCTGTGACAGGTAAGTTTGCACAATGTATGCTTCATGTTCTCTAATCTGCTTTTTTTAACAAGGGAAATTTTCAGTACTGTACATAAGTCTTCCTCTTGCAAGGAATCCAATATTAATTACTCTTCAAATGTTCTTCTTATAAGAAATCAACTTGATTTCTCTGAAATATTCAACTTTGTGAATGCATTTTATGCTTTATTTAACTGCAAGCAATAGCAATGCTGCTTTACAGTAAGGTTAGGCCATGCATGCAGCACATTTAAGCATTATCTTCTCTACTCTTGTCTCGTAAGCACCAATACTTGATATAATCACATTAGAAGTTGGGTGCTTGTGGCTGCATTTGAAATGACCAGCAGATTCGCTGTACTGTCATCATGTAGTGCCAAATTCATCACTAAGAGCATTGCTCCATTACTGCCACATTTACAAAACTATTTCCTGCCACATGAAATACAGTTGTTTGTCTTTTTGTATCGATGTGTGCTGCTCATCTTGTTTTGAATATAATGCTGTGCTGCCTAATTTTTGTGTTTTGCAATAAGGGCACAACCCTAAATGCTTAGTCAGTTAATCTTTATCAGATTATATTTTTGCTGTGCAAGGGTCACCTTTGTGTTTGTTGTGTTTGTTTAACGCTCTTCCAGCAGGCTGACAATCGACTCACATGGCAAGCTTTCTGTAATCTACGACCTTCAAGCTTATTTATAGTTCTTCTCACACAACTGTGAAAGCGCACTCATCTACTCTGGTAAAACAATGAATCTGTCAAGCAAAGTGTCTGCTCTAAAAGTAGCTAAGGAGCATGTAGACATATGGCAGCTGCCTTTCTAGTACTTGTGTACCTCAAATAACCATTTAGTGTTGCTTCATGGTTTTTTAATAACTTATTTGGGTTGATTTTCTTCACTGGGACTATGCTATGCTTGTTTTACGCTGTTGGAGATCTTGTTAATAGGCCCCTGACAGTTCGGGCCCCTGGTTGACTTAAACAGACTGTAGACTGCTGATGTTTTGGAAACTCACCAGAGCAGTTACCGTCAGCTTTTCACAGACTGGAATTTCTTTTTTTTTTTTTTTTTTGGGTGAGGTGTTTCATAAAGTTTGATATTGTTAACATAAATTCTGAGAAAAAAATGCTTTGTACATCTCAGATTTTGTCTGTGTTCATTCACCATCATCCTCCATCATCTTTTTAAAATATGCAAAATGTCTCGGACTAATACATTTCTGTTTGTATTTCAAAACATGTATAAGTGAATGAACATATTTATTAATTTTGTCCATAAAATTCTGGGTTTTACTTTGGTTTTCAAATGTCCTGGTAAAGCAAATTCTAAGTTTGACCAGCTGCACCGAATACAGTATTGTGTCACAGGAGGGCAGTGTTCACCTGCGTTTCTAGTCCTCCACTTGAAGCTTGTTGAAATGCGTTGGCATGGCACAAGAAAATCCTGTACTTTATTTCAGTATTTTCCTCTCACTGAATATAATTAGCCTGATATTGAAGTAAAATGGTACCATTAAACTTTTGACCTCTCTCAAGAGTTATGAGTTATTAATTGTACTTTCTCCTCTGCATTAATTGTACTGCCCTACATTAGCGATAGACTGTTTCTTCAGTGGTCGAATGATGCCACCCACTCACTATTCAGTTCACTATTTTCCCGTTTCATAGTGTTACTGGACTTGAACAGCACATGGATTTTGGCACTGATATGCAATGCAATTTTGGCTCGTCTTTCCAGTGGTTATTAATTCAGTTTCTTTGGCGTTGTGTAGTTGGTTCTGCCAGCCCTGTGTGTAGTTCAGTATGGATTTCCATCGTGTTACTAATTTGTGAGCAGAAAATGAAAAAGTTAATGATTTTTTTTGGAACAGCTTTGTTGACTTTTGTTGTAAGGTTGGTGCAGAGTGTAGGATTTCTGAACAACTAAAAAATGACAATAATTGCAAATAGTTTAGATCTAGTTAGACATTTTATGCCAGAAGACCACCGCCCACAGGTTTTACAGAGCAGTTTTGAATGTCTGTTTGCTCCGTCTCTACCTCATTTTCCTTACTGGTGGATTGGACTGCATCTCTTCGCTAAGTTCAAACGAAGCTTTCAGGCAGGGCGGTCATGGGTCCATGGATTCATTGAACCTCCAACCTACTCTAGCCCCTCACAGGAATAGTAATTATTGCAAAGCAGGTTAAGCCTGATCAAAGTTTGAATCAGACTTTGGTCCAACATTGAATGAAGTCTCCTCAGAGAGGCATCTTCTTGGTTTTTTGGGCCCTGCTCATCATTGGTAGATAATGACACAGTGTTGAGGTAATTTACAGGTTATATGGAGGTTGCCCTGGATCAATAAATCATTTAGTTGAGTTTGGGACAGAGGTGGAGCAGTGATTTGATGAGCAGGAAAGGGCAAAGACCAAGGGTGGTCTGACAGTAATATGTTTGGGCCATTCATTGGACAAGACTTACAACACAATACTGCATTAAGAGAATTTAGTTTTCTATTAGATTATTCAAATCTAAGATTTAATGCACTGAATACACAAGTCAACATGTAATTAAATAGGAAATTAAATGGCAATTTTTGATTTCACGTGTTGTATTGTGCATTGCATTATTGTTGCGAGAGAGAAAATGGTTTGTCTTAATAATGTTGTCAAGATATAATTATTTACTTCTCTAAAGCAACTTTTATTTTTAGCTGATCTCACCAATGGGGGTGACACCAATGATATCACCCGCCCTTTATGTTTCGACTACATTTGTATGAAATGTACATGTCTATGGGAGAAAAAATTCTGTTCTCTCCCAAAGATTCTGCATTCCACAGAGAAAGGTTTGTTTGCAAAAATCAGTTATTACCTCAGGGGAATGCAAGATGTTTGGGAGAGAATGCAAAAGCTTACCTAAGGGGCTCTGTAAATTTGAGACTCCTTTTCATGATTCAACCGATTCCTAATAGATAAATTCAGGACAAATCCACTCAAATGTTAAGCACACAGATTTTAAATGCACCTTTAAAAAAATATTTAAGATTGTTGCACGATTATAATTTCCTGATTATATTTTCTCAGTTCAATACCATTACACAGTCTCGTCATAGACTAGTATGGAGAACAATGACTTAATGTATTTTTTCCTCAGGTCACGTCTTCTCTTGCCTTGGGCACCAGGAGAGCCAGTACTGCCCCCTCAAAAAAAAGGGGCACGATGCCTCAGGATAAAATTAAGTCCAGTCTTGCATCGAATATCCTATTTCCCTCTGTAATGCACATTACAGAAATAAAATAATATTCAACAGCATTTCTTATTTATTTAAAAGTGTAGTTCACCTAATAATGAACAATGTAGCATACTTACCTTTATATCATTTCAAACCTGTGTGAATATCCTTGTGCAAAACAAAAGTTTTTTTTAGAAATAATAAAAAGTCATACAGTTTTGGAAGGACATGTAGCTCAGTAAATGACGACAGGATTATTAGCTGAACTATCCCGGTAAATGTACTGATCCAATCTCTTGATCTAACAATCTCTCAGCAAGTCTTTTTGCCTATAACGATGCATTTTTGTTGTGAATGGAGCGCTCCTGTTTTCACCTTAAGTTCCTTTTTGATTTGGACAACATGTGGCTCTTCTAAAGTGTTGGCGCTAACCAGGTCACTAACTGTGCTTTAGAGCAGGTTTACTTTGCCTGTCAATGACGCCTCCACGACATTGATTTGCACTCACGGCCCGCGCAGAAGACACACACTAGTATCGATTAGCTGTCTGTATTCCATTCCTCAGAAATCAATGCTGTTTGTGGCTTTGCCAGTCTACAATGATATATTTTTGTGAAGCGATTGAATTAAAGACACTATTAATATTGTTTGCGGTTAAGCTTAACGCTTCGTGGGAGGTAAGATTTAATGAGGTGGGCGGAGTCTGCGTTACGCCGCGGATTCGATAACGTGCTATGGCGTTCGTCACTGATAAATAGTTTTGCCGTTGCGCGGCTGTTGTTTATACCAGCAGAAGCTCAATGACTCATGATGACACATTGTGAGTAAGCGCACTTGTGCCCAAAAACAACAAACAACGCGGCTGTTCTCATTTAGACCCAATTGAAGCGCTCGTTCCACCGCTCTGTGATGGAATGACCTGTTAGACAAAATCTGTTCAACATTTACTCCAACTGTGCATTCATATCTTTTTCATCCGATATAAATGGATTTGTTTGCTGTGGAACCGCATAAATTCCCCTCGAAGTTCAAGGTAGCTTCATCCGGAGGCGTAAAGTTTGCGTGGAGAAACATATATGAAAGATAACAGCGTTTGCAAGTTGGTGGTTCCAGGCACTTGCGTGAAGCTCCTTTAGAGGGCAGTGGCGCTTCACATTGATTCCCTTGTTTGATAGTGAAGCATTGTGGACCTCAGCCCAGATGTGATCAACTGGAAAAAAAGAAGTGCACCTACTCTGAGCTACAAGGACGACACAAACCTGGCAGAGGCCCCCTGCACTCCCTCCTGCCCTGCCTTATGCCCACCTGCGTGCCCATCTGCAGAAGAGCCCCGCCAGTTGTTCTGTTTGTGTGCCAGGGTGAATCAAGCCCATCGGCTCCACTCCCAGGTGTGTATCTGGCTGTGTCCCTCTCCTCAACCCCCCCTGAGAGCAAACTACTAGCCTTCCTGGGAAGAACCAGTGATCAGATGTCCAAAAGTCCACTTGCTGTATTATGCTTTATGAAAAGGAATGGAACCAGATTGTGTTCTGGCTGGTCCAAATACAGTTCTGGATTCAGAGCACAAAAATGTGTAATTTCCTAACTTATATTCCATCAGAGAAGTAAAGGCGAGGTTTTATTTTCTTTAATATATGCAGTATTTATGTCATGTATGTATATGACAGATATGTCACATATACTTGTTTTTCCTCCAAAACAATATGCCTTTCATACCACATGCCTCAATGTCAAAAATGACCTTTAAGTCAACACGAAATCAAAATTGACCCGATTTACTTGAACACTTTCCTGCTCTTGTTGTGCACAGTGCATTAACTAATATCCAAAATGATACTAATGCACTGATTAATTTCTATTATTTAGTGTTTATATATAGAATGTCAGGTTGTTTGGTCTATATGCTTGTGCCAAGTTATGGAAGTACCAGTACCAATTCTTGAACTTAATTCATTATAGTTCATAGTTCATTTAATGCATAGTAAATAAAATAAATAAGTGAATGTCCTGAATGATATACTCAAGCTAATGAAAATTGAGTATCTCTATCTAAAAAGCTTGTCTAGAGAAATAGTACATTAAATGATAACTCCTGTGTGTGAAGGCATTTTAGAGCACCTGTGGCCCTGCAAAACCATTTTTGTACATGGACCCTTTTCAGAAGTAGCTAATAATGAGTGGCTAAAAGCATGCTTTTAATAGATTTCTTTTCTTGCTTCATAGTTACTGATGAAGATCCCCTGTGGGGACATGCCACATTTAGCATCTTTACACATCCACGAGTTCCCTGAGTGATGACGCATGCTAGGCCTTGTGTGAAAGGTAAGCTTAAGTCCTGGTAGTTCTGTCATGAAGGGTTGATGATTTAATGAGAGGTGAATCGATCTAGCTTCATTTCGTTTTGCATTTTTAATCAATAGTCATGGCTGGAGGGAGATAATAAAGATGAGGCTAATTAATGAGGCTGGTAATGGGCAGGATCTCCACAGTGGATCATTCCTGTTTGAGGGCCCAGCTGTTCTGATGGACCAGCACGCTAAGCTTTGATACAGAGGAATGGAAGGAAGGGATTACTGCTGCAAACAGGACCTTGGCTACTCCGAGTGCTACTTGACCTTGAGTAATGTCATACTTTATGAACTGTGCCGAAGTGAAACTCTGGTTCACCAACTGCGATGCCTCTCAAAATCAGTGTCTGAAGAAATTAGGAGATTGAGAAAAATTAGCCGTAATATTTGAAGCTGAAACTTTGAAAATGTCATAAATGGGTTCTTATTGAATGTGACATCGATTAGCCGAGGGAGCAATGGAGAAAGATGATGGACCGTTTCATTAATTATACAATTTCAGAATTACACTGATGTAATGGTGGAATTTATTTGATTGAATGGATAATGTTTTCTTTTTATTTTTGATGGTGGATTATAAATCTTCTAACTACATGTACCATTTTAATTGTCCATTTTTAGGTAGATGCAGATGGTGGGGTGGGGAGCTTTTAATTTCTCGTAACATACCAGAGGCACAGTTCTTCTGATGCAATTTAATTTTAAGTCAGGCCATGTACTATAATTAAGGCATAGCTCACCCAGAATTCTGTCATCATTTAGAATTTGTAAAAAAAAAAAATATGCGAACTTGAATAAGATTTGAGAGCTGAGGCAGAGAATGTTATCCATTAATGAAATTTAGCTTAAAAGGTTATTTCTTTCAAAAATGAAAATTCTTTTATAATTTATTCACTCTCATGTCATTTGAAGTGATTTTGTCTCTTTAGAAGACTGGTAGTAAACAGCTCAGTATATAAGGGTTAGTTTCATAAAATCTTTATGAACATTTAGAATTTTTTGGTCGAACAGACTTTCAGTGTAGAGAGTGAAATTTCTCAGATTTCATTAAAATATTTTAATTTGTTTTTTGAAGATGAATATAAGTCTAATGGGTTTGGATCAACAAGTGGGTGAGTAAATAGTAACATTTAATTTTTAACACTTTCATTTTCCTTTGGTGCTCTACAAAAGAAAAGCAACTGTTTAGGTTTGAATACTAAATGAGGTTAAGTAAATAACGACTGAATTTGGCTTTTTAATGACAGAAGCAATTATTTATAAATCTGCCAATTCCAAAACTATTGTTTCTAATGATGTTTCAGATTTCTTTGTTTAAATCTATCTGACTTGTAACACCACAGGGCTGCTTAAACCTCTCCGAGTCTAAGGTTTCCCCTCATCGGAAGAATGACCTCCCATCTGCCGAGCCGTGTCTGAGGGGAACTTGTCTGTCCTTGCTGGGTAACAAATGACCCTGACACACCAGAGACTCTGTGCTTGCACCTGCTTAACTTTTCTCACCCGTCTGTCTCCCATCGCGCCAGACTGACAAAGCTCAGGGCCCTGTGGGCTCCAGACGATTCTTTTCGGTCCGAGCGGTGTGCTAGGAGGCGAGAGCGGCTTACTCTGGCTTTGGCAGCATCTGTCAGCTCTGGGGTTGGTACAGCCCTTGGGGGGATGATAGACTTGCTTATAAATAACCCTGAAATGAATTAAAAGAGATAAAGAGGTGCCTGTTGCCGAGGAGACGGAGAGCTCTCTGTTTTGGCTGGAGGGCATGGTGGGGGTGTCGGGACAGGGCGATATGGTCGAGAGGAAGCGGGAGGTATAATTGAAACATTGCGCCATGGCAGAGTGGCCTTTGGTGTGATTGATACCGTTTTAGAGTACTCCTGTTCGCCCAGGCTCCGAGGGATTTACCTGAGGCAGAGAGGGGAAGGGGGGATGCTTAGGTGGCTCATCTGGGTTTGGCAGAAAATTGGTGCCATCCATCAAGCACCATATTTAACGAACGCTGAAACCAGGCCGCCCGGCAAAGGATTCTTATTTAAGGCAGTGAACCAGGAAACGTGCAAGGGGCATGGACTGGTGCAGGTCTATCAATCAGCCAGTCAGCTCCTTTATTCAACAAGCGAGCAACAGCCCCTGAGGCCAGCGCATGGGGTTCCGGCTTGTTGGCCTTGCAACACTCTCCCTGAAGGGAAGTGAATGCAAAAGAGAGGTGGAGAGGGTGTTTGGGGAGGGGGACAAGAAGAGGAGAGGCATCAGGGCTTGGCCGTGTCCCCTGATGAGCTAGCATGCTTCATCTTTCTTGCGCGTGGACCTGGAACTGCGGCTTGATGGGATTTTCAGCACATTGGCCTCCATGCCTCGCCGACAGGCAGTCGGAAGCCTTAGGCCAGGCTCCCGAGCTCTGCAGCAAAGCGCTGATGCCCTCGCTGAGTGTCGAACTCCTTTAACACTGCACCACCTTTGCCTGAACTTGCTGAAGAAAATCCAGAGCACAGGATTTAATAGCTCTGCAAGAGTGAGAAATTAAATGCAACTGTACATTTTCAGTGGTCGTGGAGTGCCAAATCATGGCGGAAACCCCGGGGCACAAACTCAGATTACCTGGTAGGCCCACCCGGTGGGTCTATTATGGGTTATGTAATTCATATTTTGGATTTAGGAGTCCCAAACAACAGGTTGACATGCATGCAAAATCAAAAAGCAGTTTAATTTTCTTATATTGTGCATTTTATTTATTTTTTCTTATTTGTTCAACGACTCCCAATCGATTCATTTTAAGAGTTAATTTAAAGTAGTAGTAATGATTTTTTAACGCTCCAAAAGCGACACCTAGTGTTAAAGAATGAATTTGCGTTTTCATTCAGACCATCAATGCATGGACAGTATGCTAATGTTTCATTTTGACATCAACAAACTTTAAGACAACCGTTTGAGACTTAACACCAATGCAACTATAAAACCACTGCATGTTTGGCAGGAAACATTTGGTTGAAATACGGTTTTGATTAATGCCTATTTTAGGATGGTGTCGATGGAACTCATAAATTCTGGAGGATGAATTGCAGAGCATCGCTAAAAGGACACCTTGTGGCATGGAGCAGAAAATGGACCTATTCTATTTTCTTCCCTCCCTTTATCCCTGGTTCCCTCTTCTTTCTTCATTCCCTGAGAAGGTTAAATTTTTTCTTCTATTTATCTATTGTATAGATTTTTCCACCATCTTCTGTTCAGACAAAATGACGCCCACTAAGAAACCGTGGAGTAAACATCGTTTCATAGCTTAGCCTGAAAGACGGTAAGGTGGCAAGCGAGGAGAGACAGAGAGGGCGGTGCACTCGCAGACACACAAAATCAATGCTGATCAATGTTTTATATCACCAAGAAGCTGCTCCTCTCGTCCTGCTCCGGCTGAGAAAAAACCCCACCTCCCAATCACCTCTTCTACAAGAGGGCGTCAAGTCCCTTTGGTGTTTTACCCAGAGTTCAATAACCCACTCCACCCTCAATCAAGAGTGAGAAAAGAGGACAACAATGAGGAGAAGTTGAAGACACTCAACAGGCATGTAGAAGGTTGGTCCAAGTTTTTCCATTGTTAATAACTCCTAATATTAAACACATAGTATGTTGGTGTATCACATATTTTCAACTTTTGCTGAGAAAACCTTTCAAACCATGCTAAAAAAAATTATATTTTTTGTTGTTTTCCTGTGTTTATGAATATAAGTTTGTCCACAGGGTCTGTTTAGCTGTCTGTTCAAGGTAGATATAGAGGCCGCTTTATATTAATGTGTAAAATAAATGTCAGTGATGTGATCCTTCAGAAATTATTCTAAAATGATGATTTGAGAGACATTTCTCATTATTATCAATGAAAACAGTAATGCTGCTTAATATTTTCGCAAACATGAATTTGCAAAGGAAACTTACTGAATGATCAAAACATTGCAAAACATCAATGCAAAGAAAGAAAAAGATAGATTTTTATAAATATACTTAATGCACAAAGCTAGAAAATCATTTAGTCAAAAATGGGGGTGAACAACAGTTTAATTAAATATTTAATATTACATATTTAATTGATTTATTTGGATTTCCCACACTCTCACAAGTTGTTGTCAGAGCACTTATTAAATCATAAAAAGCTCATGATATTATTCCAAAAAAACATTCACATGCAAAAAGATATCCTTGCGTTGCATTGTCTTGTTTTGCAGCATCTATTGCAATGAAAAGCACATTTTTATGTGTCAAAACAGTGCATTCCCTTTCATTCTGTCGTGCTATATCTAGTTGATTTGAAATCAGTAGCACATCTTAGTTAATAATATTATAGTAACATATTCATCTGATTACCCTACTAACAACATGAACTAAGTTTTACAGTGTCTGCATAAGACAATGCTGTTATTTCTTTATGATTGTCCTTTGGTAAAGGAGTTTGGCTTTATCTGTTAACAAGTGCACACACGCGCGGTGAGGAAGGAGGGAACGTGATTGGTTTTGGCGATACGGGGAAAACATGTATTGCGTTCACAGATAGAGTTGGAGTATCCAGTAAGGAATATTACAGACCAAAAAGATAAGGTGTAGCACAATTTGTGTAGCGCCGCAAGCTTCTCTGTTAACACCCATAAATAAATAAATAAACAAAAGATCCAAGATATCCCATGTAATTTTCTGCCCGCCTGTGTTAAAGAGATGGAGCGTGCGCGTTGTGTAAATGGCCCAATATACTACCAAGACACTAAAATTCAATACCGTCTCCCCTCACACAGTAAACAGTATTTTTTAAAAGCATGACCAGCAAACCCAGAGACAAGCAAATTTAATCCAGAGTTTTTTAACAGGTCTGAGTGGATCGATACCACAATCCCTTAGACGCGCAGAGCATTTCTAAAGCGACAACAACAGCAGGAAATGATGATACTTGGGGAAAAAAAGGAGCAACTGTCAGAATAGAGGCTGGCACATCGGCGATGGTGTCTGTTCTCTCTAATTAATTTTCTCAGAAATGGAGACAAAGTGTGCCAGAGTTTTATTTCCATGCCCAGCACAAGAAGCTAATGAGTTTCCTACTGAGCAAAGCTGAAGATAACCAGGAAGGGGGTTGCGGGGGGGAGGAACACATGCATACTATTCCAACTTAATGTGCTTCTCAAATGAATTTCCTATCAGCTCAACTTGTGCCATAATGGTGATTTTATAGCTCATGGAGCTTCAGCAGTGGTGAATTGTGTTGCGGATGGTGCACAGGAGATAAAAACCTTAGGTTGCTTGTGAAACAATGCAAATTGGGAAATGTGCAAAGTCTGTGAGTACTGGAAGTGCTGTTGTTTTTTGTAGTTGTGCTGTCCAAAGTTTTAGAACGGGAATTGAAGACATACACAAGCATTTAAAGGGATAGTACCAAAATATAAACAAATCTTAAATTTTTTTTTTCAGCTAACAGTGATTTAAACTTTAGTTTGTTCCTCCTTGAATCATATGGCTACGACAGATTTGGTGTATAGCACATGCATGGTCCACTAATTCCTTAATGGCGCATCATTTCTGAATTCATCTGCAAAAATACAGTATTCTTTGGAATTAAAGTTTTGTGTTCTAAGAAGAAAGTATAAGATGAATTATATGAGTAAATTAAGACACATTTTCATTTTTTTAATTTAACTGTTTCTTTAAGAAGCTTGTTGGACAACTTATGAATGGACAAGAATGAATCTCATCAAATTATGTCCAGGTAAAACAACATTTTTCTATATCTATGAATTTTAGCTTGTCCACAGGGTCCTTTTTATAGCTATATCTGTCCAAGGTAGATATAGAGGCCAAATTATATTAATATGAAAACGTATATAAAATTTAGGGTCGCAATTCTGAAAGATTTTCTAAAGCTGCACTTAATCTAAAGAGTAAATTAAGGTAAATCAAAATAAAACAAAACTGTTAGTAAGTTAGTAAACTTTTAGTAAGTATTTTTTATACAAAGTAGATCAAAATTAAAAATTTAATAGAATACCATTAAAAAATATATATTGTAATTTCTTATAAACTAAATAGTATAACTTTTTTTAGTCCGGTAATAAGATTTTTAATTTATTGATCCTAAAAACACTTTTAAATTTACTTTTAAATGTATTTATTATTATTATTATTATTAATAGTAGCTGTTTCATTTTAAATATTTGAAAATTTTGATTTTTGGATGTCAAGATGTTTTCTTGACAGGGTTCGAAGATTCAACCAGTAAACCAAAACCCACCTCTATAGCTTTCACCAGATGTTGTCAGGGCACCAATCATTTATTTTGTTGTTCATTATAAAAAGCTGATGTATTACTCAAAGAAAAAAAAATAAATCTTTGGTTGCTTTGTTTCCATCTTAGCCCCATGCAGTTCCCTCCCTTTTCACTGCCTGTGGAGAAACTTTCTGTAGCCAGACCTTGATTTATGTCTCGGGCTTTGCAGGCCAAACAAAGGTTCAGCGGCGCAGGGGATCGATGGGCAAGCCATGAAATAAAAGGCAACAGACTTAGCAATGACTTCAGCGCTGCATACTGAGTGAGCATCTCTGAGCTGAGACGGCGCCCTCCGCGGGCATACGCTGATTTGATGAGGCTTTAATAAGCACTCTGGAAACACTCTGAGTTTAATGAATGATTCAGTCATTCTGATGGCTAAGATGATGTGTTTTTATATTATTATTATATCTAATAAGACCGTAAGAATGTAGCCTTCTTTTCCTGCTTTGCCAGTATGTGATGCTGATTAAGCCAGAACAATGTTGTCCTGTCTGCAAACTGATTATTGCAAATTGGACAACTGTGCCCACCCCATAATGTATAATGTGCCATCATCCATCCATCTGTCTGATTTTCTCCCTCTTTCTCCACCTTGTTTATTTTTAGGTAAACGCCAATGGGTGGGATTCGCATGCTGATGGAATGACGGTTGTCAGGCGGATTAAAGCTAAAGATGAACCATGTGGGAGTTTTTCTCCAAAGAGCCTGTGGATAAATCTCATTAGCATAGGTTCTCTGTGGACGGCTGTAAATTTAATGAATGACGTGCTGGAGATGATGAGGTTGGTTGAAAGCAGAGGGTGAATAAACAGGCAGTCACTACGCCATAGTGCCACTAAGACCCCACCTGCCCACGATTAATCATTAGAATAGCACTCTGTTGGTTTTCAGGCCATCTCCAAGGACTCAGAAACCATTAAACATCTGGTCTCTATATGATATTTGTACATACATTTTCTTATACTTTCATACTTTACATATATTTATTAGTGGTGGGCTGTTATCGGCATTAAAGTGAGACTCTTATCGCACGATAAAGAAAATATCGCTGTTAATCTATTCACAAAGTTGGGTTGTGAGCTGGGTCTATACTATGCAAGCAATGATAACTTTCACCTTGATTTTTTAGCGCGGATTTATACCTAGCCGAATTGCACTATAGCACTATTCAGACGGGACTAGTTTTCTAATTTACGTGTGAGCTTTGATTCTTATCACCTGTCATCCGTGATTTTCATGTACCATCTCGGACAGGACTAACACCTCCGTGTTTATTACAGGTGAGAGGGTCTGTATTGTACATCTGGGCGTCACAGAGATTACGCACTCTGTATGCATGCTGCTATATTCATTCAGACTGATTACAATTAGTATAATCATAAATACCATGGTGAAGCTAAATGGCTCGTTTACCGTAACCTTGTTAATGTGTGGTTACTTTTGTTCAACTATTATTATGGCGTAATATCTGGCATAATGTCTGGCGTAATGTCTGTCTGTCTGGCATAATGTATGTCTGTCTGGCATAATGTCTGACATGATGTCTGGCATAATGTCTGTCTGTCAGGCATAATGTCTGTCTGTCTGGCATAATATCTGTCTGGCGTAATGTCTGTCTGGCGTAATGTCTGGCGTAATGTCTGGCGTAGGGCTGGGCGATATATACTGTATCATACGATATATAATGCGCATCTCATCAGTAAAGCCGGTTCTTTGATTAGCGCTAAATCTCCGTCACCTGTATTTAGAAAGAACGCCAGCTTATAAACAGAGCCATAGATCGCTGAGAAGCTGCGCGTTGAATCACCCGCGAAACTCAACGCGCAGCTTGTCGGTGATCTACGGCTCTGTTTATAAGCTGGCGTTCCTTCTTAATACAGGTGACGGAGATTTAGCGCTAATCAAAGAACCGGCTTTACTGATGAGATGCGCATAATATATATGATGTCTGGCATAATGTCTGTCTGTCTGTCTGGCATGATGTCTGGCATAATGTCTGGCGTAATGTCTGTCTGCTGTAATGTCTGTCTGCTGTAATGTCTGGCATAATGTCTGTCTGCTGTAATGTCTGGCATAATGTCTGTCTGCTGTAATGTCTGGCATAATGTCTGTCAGGCGTAAAGTCTGGCATAATGTCTGTCAGGCGTAACGTCTGGCATAATGTCTGTCTGGCATAATGTCTGGCGTAATGTCTGTCTACCATAATGTCTGTCTGGCATAATGTCTGGCGTAATGTGTGGCATAATGTCTGGCGTAATGTCTATCTGTCTAGCGTAATGTCTGTCTGTCTCTCTGGCGTAATGTCTGTCTGTCTGTCTGTCTTTCTAGTGTAATGTCTTTCTGTCTGTCTGGTGTAATGTCTGTCTGTCTCTCTGGCGTAATGTCTGTCTGGCGTAATGTCTGTCTGTCTGTCAGGCGTAATGTCTGGCATTATGTCTGGCATGATTTATGTCTGTCTTTCTGGCAAAAATGTCTGTCTGTGTGTCTGGCATAATGTCTGTCTGGGTGTCTGGCATTCTGTCTGGGTGTCTGGCATAATGTCTGGCCTAATGTCTGTCTGGCATAATATCTGGCATAATGTCTGTCTGGCGTAATGTCTGGCATAATGTTTGTCTGTTTGTCTGTCTGGCATAATTTCTGGCATAATGTCTGTCTGCCTGTGTGGCATATTGTCTGTCTGGCATAATATCTGGCATAATGTCTGTCTGGCGTAATGTCTGTCTGTCTGTCTGTCTGTCTGGCATAATTTCTGGCATAATGTCTGTCTGTCTGTGTGGCATATTGTCTGTCTGTCTGTCTGGCATAATATCTGGCATAATGTCTGTCTGGCGTAATGTCTGTCTGTCTGGCATAATTTCTGGCATAATGTCTGTCTGTCTGTGTGGCATATTGTCTGTCTGTCTGTCTGGCATAATATCTGGCATAATGTCTGTCTGGCGTAATGTCTGTCTGTCTGGCATAATTTCTGGCATAATGTCTGTCTGTCTGTGTGGCATATTGTCTGTCTGTCTGTCTGGCA
>JAUCNO010000425.1:12725914-12752810 GCA_032353835.1 Enteromius viviparus
ACTTATATTCTTTATATATAGGTAGATAGTGAGGGTGTATGTAATTTCAAAAACACTGGAAATAAAAAGAACCATTTTTACATATTCTGGCCTTAAAATGTAACCTAATGTGGTATTCTTGATTGACTCACATTCAATATAGTTTTTGACTTGAATAAAACCCATTGAATTGGATGGTACAACATGAAGCAAATTCTTTTTAGGTTAGCCAACAAAACAGTTTTACAGTATAGGCACTGACCTGTGGAGACCGACTTGGACAGTTGAACTTGGTTTGGATTGTGGCAGTATATTGAAACTGCCTAATTCGTTTAGATGTATAAACAGCACAGCCTGTCAGATGATGATCCAAGCAGGTCGATGGACTCGCGGTGGGAGGAAAGGTTAACGTTCTGTAGCTGACCCCACAGAGCTTTGATGTAGGGAACGAGTGAGATGACGATGCTGGCCGAGGGCAGCAGCTGCAAAACAAACTAGGTGACGCATGAAAAATCAATGATTTTCAATGCAAGCCGTTTCTATCTTCACAGAGTATTACTGTGCTTGACAAAAATAAAGATGGGGGGTGGAAGGGTCAGCATGGCATCTGTATCTGCGCACTGCGAAATGTGTTTGGGAGAGGAAGCTACTGTATGCTTGAGATACAGCTAACTTTTATTACAAATACACCATACAAATACTAATGTTTACTACAAATACAGTGTAAAGAATGGAAATGCGCAGCCACATTTTCATTTTCTACCCATAAAAATTACATTTGCTGATATAAAATAATGTAGCCAGGGTGATTTAGTAATGCTATAATTTGGTAGATAGATAGATCTGCTCTTAAAAAATGATTATCACTCAGTTCTAAGTGGTTTTATGCCATGGTATAACCTGAGACGTGTAAGAGGAGAAACTATGATGTTACTGCAGTAGCAATACCCTACATGAAGTGTAAACGAGAAACATTTACACTACTGAATAACTACTGTCACACTCGTGGGAGTAATTCTGCCTGATGCTTTGCTTCATTAAAAGCCCGCACACGCACAAATGACATTACGCGGTTTTGCTTTAAGTGCTCTCTCGGCTGGTGATGTCATTACAAAAGTGCTGAGGTAGGAGTCTATCTCATGCCTGGATACTGCACTGAACAAAAACTGGGTTGAACATGAATCTCTCTGTACTGTCCTGTTCATGATGCTCCTTTGTTCGTACTCTGGTGTCTAGTGCTTAATTATGTACATACCTTTAACAAATTTGGGCTGTAAGGTTGTGTAACTAGTTAGCAGGATGTCAGGATAATTGCTGGATTAATTTCATGGTTGTGTGAGATTCTTCCTTGTGAAACTGCTGTATCTCTCAGTCTTAGCGCCTTTGGCACAGTGATGTCTCGGCCCACTCTGGAGACATTCTGTGACAGATGGAGCTAATGCCGGAGGGTCTCTCTGGAAACACATAATGTTTTTCTCCATTGTTGTTTTTTCTTCTTAATACAGCATATTTTTTGAAAAACAAAAACATGTTTATATATGCCAGATTCCTCTTTGTCTCTTGTGCTCCCTTGAGTCCAACCAAACGTCCTTCATTATCAATCAATCAAATTGTCAATCTTGACTGACTGTGATTGATTTATTGACAAAGCGAGGCCAGATCCTTGAGTCACAGCGATCCCTTCAGTCTTGACCCCTAATTTGCATTTAAACCAGTTCTATGATCTTATTCGCAGGTGTACGCCATCCTGGTGAGCCATCCACCACAGTCCAATGACCATCTGACGCCGACTCCGGTCTCCTACACTGCAGGGTTTTACCGAATACCTGTAGTAGGGCTTACCACCAGGATGTCTATTTACTCAGACAAGGTGGGCTGCAATGAGAGGGAAATATAATTATTCAGATTCAGTATGAATTATTTTGGGCATTGATGAGTGTTTATTCAAGTATGGGGACTGAATTATTTTACAGACTATGACTGGTTTAATTTGTTAGCATAAAAATGCCAAAACTGCAGATGGATTAAAAAAGAACCAAATGAAAAAATATTCAAGTATATTTACAGATAATTTTTTGTTTGGATTTTTAGCTATTCTAGTTGCATGTCGGGGACTTTTTATGACTGATTTAGTGAACAAAAGATTTCGACAAACCAACTGATTTGTTCAAAGCATTCCAAAAAATGTACTATGCACTCAACTATACATAAATAATATATGGTTATTTTTTCATTCATGAATGTAGTCTGATAGTCCCTCCCCCTTTCACTACATAATTAAAGCTGTGACAACTGAGTGTTCAACATTCCACACTTAATTAACAGTTATTTTATTATATAAGTGCATCATTCAGGTATTTAAGTGCACTTTTCTTTTTGGAATCTTCAGTGTGAACACACTACATGCACTGTTAATGCTACAAAACGTCATAGTGCACAAGTACACGATCTGGGATAGACCTACTGTCTTCATGTTACCAATTTGTTCAGAAATGCTGATTCATTTAGTAATGAAACACTTGACTTGTTTGTGAAATACCTATATTTATATTTAGTTTTTAATCATTTTCGCACTATAATTACTGTAATGTTATAAATACCAAACAATAAAATCTAGAAAACAGAACTGAACAATCTTTTAAATCAATAATGGCAAAATCTTGAAATTATGAGAGATTGTTTCTGCCACAGAATTAAATATACATATTTACAATACATACATATATATATATATATTTGTATATATAATATATAATATATATATATATTTGTAACTACATCTCACAATTCTGACTTATTTTTCTCTTCTGAATTGTGATAAATAAATTTAAATAAATCTATTTTGTTAACTTCTAATTGTGAGTTGTGTTTCTTGTGAATTCTGATTATGTAAATTTCATCAAAATATTTTCAATCGTGATATAAAGTGATTTTAAAAAATTTTATGTATCCCAACTTTTTTTTTTTACCCATCTACCAAAATATTTAAAAATATATAAAAATCCCCTCCAGTTGAAGAAATAGTCAAATAAAAGAAATACCATTTTAAACATAAACTTGTCTCTAACTTCTTTTCTCTGTACCCTCTTCCAGAGCATCCATCTCTCATTTCTCCGCACAGTGCCACCCTATTCCCACCAGGCACATGTGTGGTTTGACATGATGCGGGAGTTCCGCTGGAATCACATCATTCTAATCGTCAGCGACGACCATGAAGGCAGAGCGGCACAGAAAAGACTAGAAACTCTTCTGGAGGAGAGAGAGACCAAGGTAAGCTATTCCCAGTTCCAGGATTTCCAATGCGTGCTTGTATGCAAGCGTGTGTGTATCAATCGCAAAAGTCTTCTATGTACGTAACTGTTTTACTTTTTTGTCATGTGATCACATCTCTCATGCCATGTTGTAAATGTTGGCTAACATTCTAAAACCAAAGGCGTCAGCCATGTCTAATGTGGTCTGATTTGACTAAACGTACGTTATTTGCTCATTTCATGTTGCTTTCTACCACAGTCGAAAACTCCTGTCAATCCACAACAGGAGCAAAATGAAAACCTTAACCTGGGGCGTTGCAAAGCATCAGTGACTCTTTTAACATATTTATGCTATGTTTATACACTGGTATTTTTGTAGCCTTGAGCCATAAATACAATCCTTCCAATTGGCGAGTCTATCGTCAGTGTCTCTTGAGGTGCTTTAGAGTTGTGATTGTTTCATAAATACAGTGGTGCATTGTGGGAATTTTGCTCTTGCAGAGGTTCTGCTCAGTTTCCTTGGGGATGAAAGCTAAATCACCAGCCCACGTCCCCCCTGCTTAGCACTGAGGTAATTATTGTTGCCCTCATTGCTGCGAGAGATTATTAACAGTGAAACTATTTAGGTATGGTGCAAATTGAGCTACATACCCACAGAGAAGCTTTCACTGCTGGAAAACTCTTGAAATTCCAAATAGCTGCTTTATTATCATTTTTCGTCTTCTTCTCAGTGTTATTTTTTCAGGAGGTCACTAGTAAGCCATCATAGCTTCCTGTGAAGATAAGTCAAGTAAAAAATCCATTAAGAAAAGGTGCACTTATGACAGATAAGACAAATACAATTTCTCCATTCATTTAAGTATCATATGTGTGTGTGTGTATACTGTATATGTGTATAAAAATTATCTGTAGAATGTGTGACTTGCCATGTGACCATGTGAATAGGTGTTTTCTGCCACAGATCATTTTTAAAAACCTTTTGTGCATTGTGTATTTATTTTTTTAAATATAATTTTATATACACATTTTTAACATACTGACAACCCTTTGTTAATGACCACAGACAATTTGGAATGTTTTAACCAACTAGTGTTAAGAAAAGAAAAAAAATATTACTCCAGATTTTTAAACATTGCAAGAATTTGACTCTTAAGTCTCTGAAAGTAAAGAAAGCTTTAATTGTCTTTTTAAGCACCGCTATTGAAGTTTTAAATTGCATACTGAATCATAAACCTTGCAGCCATTTTGAGGTGCTTGTGTAATATGCATATATATCCGGCTTTCTATCTTATTATCTGAAGTGCAATATTGATTAATTCACCAGGCTAATAACACCAGGCTCTTTGCACTTTCACAAAATAAAATAAAAATATTGTGGTACAGCACTTTGTCACTAGGACCATACCCTAAAGGAAACATCTTTATACCTGATACCTTTTAGAGGGAAAAGGCATAAAAGTGTATCTTTGATCCCAAAGACAGACTAAAGGTAATTGTTTTCACATAGTGTACTTTTATCTTATGTCTGATGATTTCTAATTTACTGTATGTTCGAAAATGAAAGCTCCTTAAGGGTATTTTTTGTTCCTATTTGTTCTCGTAATCTTATGTAACTCTAGTAATCTTTATTGAAAATGTAATAGCTTATTCTGAGTTGACTGCCGTTATGCTTTTATCACTTACACAGAGTTACTGGATAACGTTAATCAAATAGTTTTAGCAACACCAGTAAATTCATATTACTATAAAATCGTAATGTAAGCAAGACCGACATGACATATAAATAATAATTATTTATAAATGCATATAAGGCAATAAAGATCAGCTAATGCTGCATGTCTGAATAAAAGTGCTGAAATTTCACATTATTTACTCAGAGTCTATTTTTATGTACTTTGCGCCAAGGATCATTTTCATATTCCTTCTACTATCAGTTAACAAGAGTATCAGATATAATGAGCTATTTCCAGCGACTGCACAGCGGGTTCATGGCAGCAGCATGAGTTTGGTTTAAGAGGTGCTTAGGAAAGGCCAGTGTGTATTCACCTTTTTAATTTCCTTTGAGGTGCCATAATGAGCAAATGCCACGACGCGCATATAGGTCATGCATAATTTCAGCCGCCTGAAACGAGTAACGCATGAGAGCGAGCATCCAGTCGATCTCGGTTTTAAGACAGTATTGTGTCTATGCAGAGGAAGGTTTATTTATATCACTGCAAAATGGCACTGTTTGAGCCAGGGTTTCCCCCGAGGCCACTGCCCTCAAAAACACAGCAGAACTCAAGATGGTGCAGCAAAAAAAGGTCTTCTTAGTGTGCTTCTGCACTCAACAATATCTGCAATATTATCGAGCAATTTGTTAACTTGGCAGCCCATCACAGTAGTCTGTCATTTTTATTGGATTTGAGCAACGTTACATCAATAATTCAAGAAAGCGTTCACACGCCGCTGCAGGGAGCCGATCAGGATTGATGGAAAAGCACCACTTGGTATCTGAAGTTTGCGATGTTGTAGCGCTTTGCTAGCTTTGTGCAGGTCTGCAATTTTTATACCAGATGGTCTATGATGTTTTTTGCAAGTCCCAGTGTTAGGGATTCAAATTTGGAGCAGAAAAGTAAAAGTTTGTTGGTTGCTTTACTGCCCACCATTTTCAACTGTTTATAATATTCTTCTGTGTCTGCATATTTTCTCTGTGCACATTACTCATCAGAATAAAAAAAGGAACTATGAAAACCAAGACCAACTGTCCTATGACAACAAGAGAGGACCTAAGGTATATTTGCATGGTCAGTGCACGCCGCCCTCCAAAATCTAAACGTAGCTACTAGAACCAGCCCAACCAATCACCGGCCAACCCAGAAATGCCCTTCTCTTGGTAGCACGTGTTTCTTGTTACGTTGAGACGTTACTTTTCCCTTTTTTTATGATTTAAATGAAGAATGGATTTCTTTTGAACGATTATTATTTCCGTTTCAGAAAAAAATTTAAACGCTCCGCTTCTTTCATTACCATTTTTTCCTTTTTAAAGGATGATGCATGACTCAGAGTTTTAAAAAAGCAAGCCCATTCCTTGTGGAGATTCGATAGTTTGGGACACTCAGATTCTACTTCCTATTGCAGCATCCCCCCGTTGCTCTTTTTTTCTCGACTGTTTTTCTTTGGGGAAATGACTTCCTCTCACCTGTCACTCCCCTTTCCACTTGGTTTTAATTTCCGGTTGCATCGGTCTCACTCCCCGAAACCTCTAACATGCACGTCCTTCTCTGAAGCCTTGATAACCCTCAGTTTGCATGCGACAATGCCGAAGTTTTTTGTTTTTCAAGCTTTTTTATTCTTTTATTTTTCATTTTGAAGCAGTTTCCTTGGAACTCTATAATTTTCCCCCTTTTCAGTCCTAAAAAAGAAAAAAAAAAACAGAAACAACCAAACCAACCAAAAGTGCTAAATGAGGCAGCATGGTTCAGTTACGGAAGTAAATAGCCTCTTTGACTGATTGTGTACCCCAATCTCAGGCCGAGAAAGTGCTTCAATTCAACCAAGAGACTAACTTAACTGCCCTGCTTCTGGAGGCCAAAGAGCTGGAGGCCCGAGTGATCATTCTCTCTGCCAGGTAAGTGGTTTAATGCATGATTTTATTCCAGCAGCGCACCAAAACGCCTGCACTTTGCTAACGTATAATTTATTAAACATATATTTATTATTCATTTTACCCAGCCAATTAAATCAACATATGTGGTGTTTTGATTAGAATAATCTAGGTTCAAATCTATTCTAGGTTTTGACTGAGCCTTACTTGCACTGAACCTGGAAAATAATTAGCTTAACGAGCAAAAGCTTTTGCAGTATCTACCTCCTATGCTGGTTGACCACCACCAAACTAGCACAAACCAGTTGGTCTTTTCAGCAGGACAGACCTTAGAACACTTTGAAATAAATAATACTGAAAAGTCAAAGCAATGGTTTTACAAAACAATTTCATACTTCAGTAAGCTTCTCATATTTCTGTCAGCGGTTGTAAACCTGTCTGTCTGCCTGCCTTTAGCGAGGAAGATGCAGCCGCCGTGTACAAAACAGCACGCTTTCTCAACATGACAGGCTCAGGCTATGTATGGCTGGTCGGGGAGCGAGAGATGTCCGGTAAAGCTTTGAGCGAAGCCCCTGACGGTACGTAAACCCACCTTAGAACAAAGGAGAGAGGCATAGGAAAAGAAGCCATTTGACTAAGTTTCTCTGTTAAACTAAACTAGAGAGGATTATTGATGAAGCGAGTAGTGGATGTTAGTGTGTGTGCATAAATTAACCGTTTAAACATTTAAGCACTTTATGTGTTTAAAGGTTTTAAACGAGTCACTTTATATTACACAATAACGGTTGCGTTCTTTGATTCGCTGTCAAGATTAATTACGATACTGAACTTGCCCTTGAACTCTAGAGGTGTACTTAAGAAGATAACAAAAATGTCTTTGTCATGAAGTAGTTTTTTTAATGTTTTTTAACATGTTAACTCATAGAGTGTGGTTTTATATTATGTTATTATATTAATAGTCTGGTTTTTGTGAATTTAAAAAGGGTGTTTTTTCAACCCTCCCTTTGACGTGTTTCTGGTATTGGTAAGCTATAAATGGCCTTTTATTTCCCAGGCACTTCACAAGTCACAAATTTTAAAAGTTCACACTATTGTCGTTGTCGCTCCCAATACACTTGCTCACCTTATACCCTGCCAGTGTTTTTTCTGTATTTGTCCTCATTTACAACACTTGTGGAGTCTTCACAGTAATCTTTTGGAGATCTCTTACAGAACTGGATCTTTCAAACCCTGCTCCAATAACAACAAAAACTCAGCTGAAGTTGGATTTATGTATGAAGTATACCTTAAATCTGATATATTTCATCAATCAGTGTGTGTTAGTGTCTCACATCTGGACAGGACATACCACAGTTTGGGTAGAGGTGGCGCTATAGGGTTTAGTAAATCCAACCTCAAGGGTCAAAGCTTGCATTCTGGGAAAAATTCCTCAAGTAACATGCCTGTAAAGAACAAAACATTAATTTTACAATACGTTTGACTACTGCCAGTGGAAAAAAAAATTAGACAAAACATGACTTGACATCTTATTTAAGAGTAATTTACCCATGCTGGCTCAAAGAGTGACCCTATGGGTTTTTTTGTGTTGGAAAGGGCTCCTAAATGTCATGGGTGAACAGCTCACTGCTTCATTTTTAACGTCAACATATAGGGCTGATTGGCCTCCAGCTAATCAATGGCAAGAATGAGTCAGCGCACATCAGTGATGCCGTTGCTGTTGTAGCCCAGTCCATCCAAGAGCTCTTTGAGAAAGAGAACATCACAGAACCGCCAAGGGGCTGTGTGGGCAATACCAACATCTGGAAGACTGGGCCACTCTTTAAAAGGTCAGTATCACTTAAGATCATCCATGCAGCTGACCCATTTAAATTGATTTTGTGTGGTTTATTATTTACCATGACATTGTGCTAGAGGGGGCATCCGTGTCATTCTTTGATTGATTCTGACAACCACAGACTGTGATCTAAAGTCCTGTCACAACACGATATTTCGTTTATGCATATTTTTGATGCATCACATTCCCATACAAAAAGTTACTCACAGGTCAGAAGTGGCTGTGTTCCACAGGGTACTGATGTCTTCCAAGTACCCAGAGGGCCTAACTGGACGTGTTGAGTTCAATGATGACGGTGACAGAAAATATGCTCATTACAGCATTCTCAACTACCAGAAGAGCAGACTGATTCAAGTCGGCATTTACAATGGAACACAAGTACAAGTCTTTTCTGTTTAATTTATAATTTTATGACATGGGTATTAAATATTGCATTAGTTCCTGTGTGGGCCATACAAAAATACATTTGACAAAATTATACACAGTTTTAAAGCCAAGACTAAGTCATAGTGTTCCCATAATTGCATTCAAAACCAACCCTGTAATTGCACTTGTGGAATCTATGCAAATTATTTTAGATTAGAAAACTGAACAAAGATTCTGATTATGGCTATATGCCTGTTAATTATCTGCAATAATTATCTGCTTCGTCAGGTGGTGATGAATAAACAGAGGAAGATTATTTGGCCTGGAGGTGAAACAGAAAGACCTAGAGGATTTCAGATGTCTACTCGTTTAAAGGTACAGGGTTCACTATATCCATCCAAAGCTTGCTAATAATTTATGGTCATGAATCAGAAATGACCTCAAAGTGATTAATAACAGATAGAAAAGCTGAACATAATCCCATTAATCTATTGCAGATAGTGACCATTCATCAGGAACCCTTTGTGTATGTGAAGCCAACTATGCTGGACGGGACCTGCAAGGAAGAGTTTACACCTAATGGAGTCTTAATTAAAAAGGTGATCTGCACTGGACCGAATGAGACCATCCCAGGTAACACATCAGGGACGTTTATGTCACTGTGCTTTTCTACATCCGCCGTCTGGAGATACATACATACATACATACATATATATGCAGCAGGTATTTATATATGTATGAATGTAGCAAGTGTGTCCATGGTATGTGTGTTTTACGTTGTGTGTGACTATTTTTGCTCAATGCAAAATGAATGCATGTGTTTTTCGTGTGTGTGTTGCTTGGACTTCCGTCGTAGCGTTCCGCTTTGCATATAGTGACAGCTGACAGCTGCATATGTGCCTTGTGTCGCAGCCTATATTATCTACAGGTAAAGTGTAAAAGTCAATATGGAAAGATTGTGCTCCTTTTAGATCTTGATGCTCCCATCCGGCTGTTGCATCTGTCTTGAGATCAAAATGGATGCAAAAATACATCCATTCCATCCACAAGAGTTGTGGCTACTTCAATTCAGCCAGTACCATAGATTAATTGAAAATTAATTCACATAGCTTATTAATATTTTATTGCGTTATCATCTGCAAAAAAATCTATGACTGGCTGAGTAGCAGAGCGGAAGCGCAATTTATGAAAAAGCAATTGATCAGACCTCAGAGCAAACATCATCTAAAAGAGGAAAACAATCTCTGAATGATTGAGTGATTTTAGCATCGAGGCGAGTGAACTGAAAGTGATAATGACCTTCCAATTCTTACAGATGGAATGAAATTTCACTTTTTCTTGTTTGGTTACAGGACGCCCAATTGTTCCCCAGTGTTGCTATGGATTTTGCATTGACCTTTTGATCAAATTGGCAATGACCATGAACTTCACCTATGAAGTACACCTGGTGGCAGATGGGAAATTCGGAACACAAGAAAGGGTAAGAACACTTTAACTTTGTGCCAGGTACAGGCAAGATGGTTGTCATAAGACATCTTTCTACTTTTTGGTGATATAGGTAAATAACAGTAACAAGAAGGAATGGAATGGCATGATGGGCGAGCTCCTGGGTGGCCTTGCTGATATGATTGTTGCACCCTTGACGATCAACAATGAACGAGCCCAGTACATAGAATTCTCCAAGCCTTTCAAATACCAGGGACTGACTATCCTTGTTAAAAAGGTACGATTACATTACTAAAACCACTCTATTTATACATAGTTACAAATCATTAGTACGGCCTTTTTGAAAAAAGTCACTACATGCTAATGTAGCCTCATGACAGCATTGCTAGTACCTACCAGAGCTGGTATTGAAATGTGCTACATTTATGTTAGTGACCATGCAATGTGTTTCAGGAAATACCTCGCAGTACACTGGACTCATTCATGCAGCCATTCCAGAGCACACTGTGGCTACTGGTGGGTCTATCGGTGCATGTGGTGGCGGTGATGCTTTACCTACTAGACCGGTTCAGGTACAAGAAGACACTGATTTAAGAGTGTGGCTACCTGTTCTGTGTATGTCCATTGGGTGACTGTATGCACATGCTGTTTGTTTTTTTAGATAGTTTGTTTCACTCATTGGGATCATGTAGCACCTTTGTTTCAGGATGTCTCCACAGTACATGAGAGTGCTGAACACGTTTCATTGTCATTGTTGACATGGAGGTGGGGGAGGTTGGGTGGCTGTACTCTGTGAGCCTGCTCTCTTTTCCCTCTTGTTCTTTATTTTCCTGTCTTCCATCTCTTTACCTTGCTTCACATCTGTTATAGTTCTCTCTATGGTCTCTGTAATCTGGCCAATGCTACTTGAGCACTTTAATTTGAAGTCTACTTACTGTACAGGGGTTTTCTGCCTATTCTAGTTCTGAACATTTACCATGTTTTAATTGGTTTTCCCAGCCCATTCGGAAGGTTTAAAGTAAACAGTGAAGAAGAAGAGGAGGATGCCCTCACCTTATCTTCAGCTATGTGGTTTTCCTGGGGCGTTTTGTTGAACTCTGGAATTGGAGAAGGTGATGTGAAAGTAAACCTTTGTTTTTGTTATGATGTTAAATTAAATAAGTTTTACTTGACATATGTTTGACCACTACTGTACTTAACAAATATTGTCCAGGTGCCCCACGTAGTTTTTCAGCGAGAATCTTAGGAATGGTGTGGGCTGGCTTTGCTATGATTATAGTAGCATCCTATACTGCCAATCTGGCTGCCTTCCTGGTGTTGGACCGGCCTGAGGAGCGCATCACCGGCATCAATGACCCAAGGGTATGCTTCTCTGACACCTTGAACAACCAAAGTAAAGGTTTTCAAAATGCATAGTGAGTTTGCATTTCTTTTTACAGCTGAGAAACCCATCAGACAAGTTCATCTATGCCACAGTGAAGCAAAGTTCGGTGGATATTTACTTCCGGCGACAAGTTGAGCTGAGCACCATGTACCGCCACATGGAGAAGCACAACTACGAAAGCGCCGCTGAAGCCATCCAGGCTGTTCGGGACAAGTGAGTCCCTGCTGGGTAGACACCAGCAGGTCTGGCCTTATGGCTAGTCAATCAGTCAGTCAGTCAGTCTTGAGGGTCCTGGGCCTGCAGGTCTCAGGTATAAAAATCAGTGCCAGCACTTACTGCACTAACCTGCGACCCTGGTCCATAACCCCACACAGCAGAGGCCCAGCTATGTGCCACACATAACATATATTAATATTGAGCTAAAGAACACCTTTTTCAGGTTTTCAGCAAAAACGTCATTGAGGGAATCCAATGGGGGACAAAGCTCCACTCGTCCGGCATTGGATTTCATTTGCCTATGAGGTGGCAGTCTAGATTTCTGGTAACACAAGTCGCACAAGAGGGGTGGGTGGGGGCGGGTGCCACGAGTGTGTTGTTTCTCACTGTATTGTTGCACCGTAACCCCCCACCCTTCCCGTCCTCCTCCCTTCCCCCTGCCCCAACAGCAAGCTGCATGCTTTCATCTGGGACTCTGCGGTGCTGGAGTTTGAAGCCTCGCAGAAGTGCGACCTGGTGACCACGGGAGAGCTGTTTTTCCGTTCGGGCTTTGGCATAGGCATGCGCAAGGACAGCCCCTGGAAACAGAATGTGTCCCTGGCTATTCTCAGGTCTGTCCCAGCCGAAGCAGCATATCGTACGCTTCTGTATAGTTTTATGTTGTATAAAATCTCACCATTGGACACTTACTCATCTTTCTCTATGTATTTCCCCTCTTTCATCCCTGCTCTGTTGCCTGTGTGCTTGATCATATATGTGTTTGTGTGTATGTGCTGGTGGTTGTGGTGAATTTGTGGGATTTATCGGTACTTTCTACCAAAAACAACTTATTAACTTTTGAACTTCTCTTCCTGCTCTCCACCACCCCTTACAGTTCCCATGAGAATGGCTTCATGGAGGACCTAGATAAAACCTGGGTGAGATACCAGGAGTGTGACTCAAGGAGCAATGCCCCAGCCACACTCACCTTTGAGAATATGGCAGGTATGGTCCATTTCAGGTACAGAGAAACCTAAAAGAGATTGGACAAAAAAGGTACAGTAAGTAAGGTATTGGGGCCTTTTTTTGTCCAATGCTTTTAGTTTTATGCTCACCTGTGTTGGTGTTCACATTTGTAACAAACTCATTAACCTTTAACATCCATCCATTTTGCATGGTTTTCAGCAGCAGGCCCCAAATATTTGGGCAATACATATAGGATTCCATCACACAGAGGCTCCACCCCCTCCAGCTCCTCAATCGGTTGATTCGAAGAATGCTGTCTCTGCGTTCGTCTGACAGTTTTATTCATCCCTCTCATTCACAGGTGTCTTCATGCTAGTTGCTGGAGGCATTGCAGCCGGGATCTTCCTCATTTTCATTGAGATTGCATATAAGCGCCATAAAGACGCCCGCAGGAAGCAGATGCAGCTAGCCTTTGCGGCCGTCAATGTTTGGAGGAAGAACCTGCAGGTAAGGTAACTCTCTCCTACAACACAAAAGGTACGAAGAAGGGTGAACATGAGGGAATGACCTCCCAACAGACTTACATAAGAACCACTTTTTGTACTAGGGCTTTAGTTCCTAGGTTTTTCATTCCTACCTTTACTGGAAACAGATCTTTGTTTGCACTGCTTGGTGTGGCGACCAAAGGTGGACGATCTCCATTGCGTGTTCCTGTGCGTCTAAAAGGGGCTGGAATTGTCTAGGCTGCTCTGGTTCAATAAGCCTCCTTCTTCTTGTCTGTCCCAACAGGACAATAAGGAGAGCTCAGGGAGTCAAGCTGTGGGTGCGGCTGGGACTCCATCTTTAGTATGTAAAACAAGCTGATCAATCTTGTTGCAACGCCATCCTTGCTATATTTAAAACAGCTGATATGCTTAGTTATTCATCAGAATATAAAGCTGCTTTCATGGCATGAACCACTTAAATGCTTTAAACCACTTAGTGTATAACAGTTAGATGAAAATAGAAATACCTGAAGATGATGTAGGATGCCAAATTAGTGTTTGCGATATAAAAACGTAATGTTGATTAGGTACACCAAACATTATTAAGCAATGCTAAAGAGAACAGGAAGCTAATAAAAAAAGTGTGCTAATTGGTGTCATTAAAAAATAGATGTTAGCCCCAATCTCAAACTGTGATGAGTCTTATAACTTAAAAATGTATCTAACTTAAAAACAGTGCAAGAGTTCAGAGTTAAAGCCATTTCCAGCACATCTATACTACAGTCTAACACAGTCCGATTGAAACGTCTTCTCCGAACACCTCACCTGTGTGTCCTTTAATACCGATGTTTTCTAGTGAGAAGTCCTGGGAGGTCTTCCCAGAGGGACTGTGATGTTTGGTGAGGGGTGGGCCAGTGGGGTGGGAGATGGGTAGAGGTACAGTGAGGCTGTGAGAGCCTCAAGCTGCTTCTTTGTTCAAAATGACAAAAGGTCAGAACTGCTGCAATATAATAAACCGCAGTAGCAGTGAAAGGTAAGATCACAGTCGCTTGTCTTTGTGAGCAGGTCAGTTTACTGTCAATGTCTGTCATCTGCCTCACATGTATATTGTCTTTGTATGTTTATGCATGTAGGCTCTTATGCAGAAAGGTCAAGCATACACAGAGACACTTTAAATATGGAGGCTAGAAGACCCATGCCGGATATAATTGAGGGGTTAATTTAAATATACATTTATCAAGAAATATTAGTTTGTATGAATCATTCACTGAGGCATTTCATGTTTTTTGTCAGCTTTTCCTTTCTGTATAGGAATTTACACAACGTTTTGATGGTGATATCTTTGCAAGCTTGAGTATAATTATAAATGTTTTATATGAGTACTATATGAATGTCCATATTCAAACACCCCATTTGCACTTGTGTGTACTGCACCTTCATAAAGGGAATTATGTGTAACACACACACACTGCACTTCTGAAAAATCTGCCCAATTTGCAATTTTGTTCCCTGGGTTGTTCCAGTCATCTCAAAAGCACAGAGATGTCAAAAACAAGCTACCCACATTACAATGGTTAATGGTTGTCTGGAGCAGAGCTCATTCAGAAGTGCACTGCCTTCAGGAAAATGAGAAAACAAATGGAAATACTGAAAAAAGGATGATGCAAAACTTAATGAAGCGTGAATGTGCTCTCATGAGATTCTATGTCAAAGCTTGCAGCCAGTTATGCATCTCACTGTGCCGGTAGTTAACATAGGTCCAGCATGCTCAGTGCACTGACAGTGCTCTGACCGCAGCCAAATAGAGCTTATTAATATTTTCTTCTTTGTTAAAAGCATAAAATTGATGCAGGACAAACAAGAGTGTGTTTAGTAAAGTTGCAAAGACGTGGTAAGTCCCAAAATGGTAGACATTTTCAATTGTAGGGGTCACATGATTTTCTGAAACTTTTAATGATCCGGAGAGTTTTCCATCAGCCAAAGTCAATTGTATGCTTGTCCACATTTTGCTTATTTATTCACACCCCCTGCTCCTACTACCCTCTGCATGAGTTTAAATGAAATTCACACCACATTTAACCCAACTCCCTGACACCCTAGAGTACATAATGTACTGTATGTGTGGTGTGGATTTCCGTTATACCCTACAAAAAGTATAACGCTCAAAGAGGGTTCTTATAAGTATTCATGTATTGATCAGTATTACTTCATATCTTGTGCTCTTTTGGCATTTTATTGGTTGCTCTACTTCCCTATAAGAGTGTTGTTTTGTTTTGTGATATTACAGACTGCTTGGCTTTGATGTCATTATTTCCTCAGCAAACCCATTTTGCTGCCTTCTGCTTTTGCTTATGGATCTTAAAGTCATTTGATCTTTAAAGCAAGTGGATAAATATTTATTTATTTTTCTTTTTTCCTCCCCAATGCAGCCCTCTTCCTCTGTAGAGACTCAGGATGTAAGAATACCTTAATTCGACCTTTTCTTACACAAACACACCCAGTCTTGTGCTATACCTACGTACCATTTGTAGAGGCCAGAGAGTAGCCGTGTGGGGCACCTTTGTTGGACAGTGGGAGGGAAGGGGGCAAAAAGGTCCCAATCTTCTTCTGTGCCTAAAACCACAAAGTGTTAAGAAGTATTTATGAAACAGATGCCAAGGAAGATCATTTGGGAATTCGAAAGTGCTGCCACTTCATGCAACCAAATGTTGCATCAGTTAAAACCAATTCTCTTTAAAAAAAGTCTCTTTACATCAAACAAGTCTGATTTCCATTCACACTTATAGATCGTTGGGTTTAAGATAGCCTATCAACGGGAAGTAGGGGATGTGGTTTGGGCAGTTGAAAACCAGCCAGAGAACATGAATAATTGTTCTACGTATATTTATTTTAGGATAGGAAAAGTGGTAGAGCAGACAGCGACCCAAAAAAGAAACCCTCTTTTAGGTCCATCAGTACCACCCTGGCCTCCAGCATCAAGAGACGTAGGTCCTCCAAAGACACGGTAAGGAGGTTAAGGAATGGCATCTCTTTTTACTCGGCCGGTCTCTCTTCCTCTTTCTGCGTCTGTCTTTCTCTCGTCCTATTCTTCCGCTCCTCTCTCTGTATCTACTTTCTTCTGTCTTAAATGACATGTCATGTCTAAAACCAAGAGAGCCGCATTTCTCTTTGGTTACTCCTCCATTCCTGGCATCTCGGCCACGGCCACGTGTCTGTCAGTCAGTCATCGAGTCACCATCCAGACCCCATCTCTCAGTTAGGATTTAAGAGCTCAGCCCATCCTTAAGAGTTAAGCTGAAAGGTTTTAGGACCTAGTGATCAGGGAAAAGGTTCTAACCTAAGAGCTGTTCCAAGAGGAGGGGGCGCTGCACAATGCCTGATATTTCTGGGCTGCTTCTCTCCCTATTGCAACCTCTGGATGTGGAGTGTGTGTTAGTGCGGGTGGACATGTGTACCTCTTTTTGGTGGGATGTGTTGTGCGTATTTGTGCGTTTCTCTCGTCCCCAAGCCTGCCTGATGTTATTGATATAAGCAGTCAAATATTGCAATGTTTGTTTCCCCGACGGCATGCTTTGGTGTTGTGGTGTTTGATCAGAGCAACCGATACCATGCGGACTAACTCATTTTTTTTTAAACAGCGGAACTTCCTTTTCAGACTTTGGAATCATCAATTAACAATGATTTTCTTTTGTACAACTGTTTTGTTTAAGGTCCTTACAAAGTTTATTTCAAGGAATGGGACTTCAAATACGAAAATTCTGTCATCATTTACTCACCCTCATGTTGTACCAAATCTGTATGATCTTCTTTCTGCTGTGCAACACAAACACCACAGGAACTATTTCATAGTACCCAAACTAACTGTGGTACAACCCACTTTTTGGCATGTTCACACCGCAGGAACTAGGAATGATTTTAGTTCTAGGAACTTGCTCCTACTTTGGAGTAGGGTCTAAAAAAATTCCAGGAACAATCAGTGTAGGCTGATTGGCTAAACACAAATGAAATTCCTCCATGATTTAAAACGCAGTGCAAACATGCACTGTGTAAAAATTGTATTATTAACAGCATTTACCTGAAGAGTTTGTTTATGGCGTTTTCTGCTAAACACAACAAAAACGCAGCATCAATCACAAAACCCTCCAGTTGTTCACAATGTTATTGTAGGCTTTTTTTTATCTTGTTGAATGCCGCTCACAGAAGACGTCGCTGTCAACTGGCATACGTCACTTTTAAGTAACCACTGCTGGTGCGAATGCAACCCTTTTAAATGGTACTGGGAAACACAAAATCGTCCCAGTACTTTACTACTGTACTTTTAGTTCTGGAACTAAACCGGCCCTGTAGTTTCCATGAAGTTCTATAACTACATATAATACAAATATACTTGTATTTACATAAACATAAACAGATCAGTCCCACAAATTTCATAACTGTTGATTTTGATTAACATTAATAAGAGTTGCTATGACACCACAACTTATTAAATAGGGCCTAAAAATACACGTGATTGTTAGTTGTTTCCATTTTCTGCACTATGTTGGGTATGCTATGTACCTTTTAAAATGTTTAAGAACATGGGGAAAGTGGGTTGGGCTGGTGAAAAGTGAAGAAAAGGCACAACGATACAATGTTAGCCATCCACAGTGTTTAACCATCCTTTTATTTCTTGATATCAGTGTCGCCTCTCTTTCTATATAAGTGGATGTATATGGATTTATAACTGTCAACGTCCCCCACATGATGTACATAATACACAGCCTCTCTCTTCCTCTGCAAGCATGCAATATATCTGTCGTAGAAGTAGAGATTGTGTTTTGGTTGCCTTAGTAGAAGTAGTTGCATTTTTTTTGTGGTAGTGATGATACACACACTTTTTGTCTCTTTTGCTGATTCACTGTCTCTCACCAGGGGGCACTGTGGGCTTGATTTGGAAGTGCCAACAGCAAGCCTTCTAAGTGAACATAACAAGAACTCTCTCATGCTCTCTAAGGCGTGCTAAGGGCATTCTTGATGCAACACAGAGGAAGACAAAAAAAACTAAACTCTCGGTGTCATCAGAAGTATTGCTGAATAAATCTATTCTGCAATATTATGATGATGATCTTAACCATGGGAACCTTTGCCTTAAGCTTTGGCTTTTAGAGTTGTTGCATCATATATTGAGCTTATAAGCTTATTTATTGGCAATGGCATAGGAATAAAAAGAAAAAAAACAGTAAGCTATAAAAGAGGACACATGTTATAATTAGTATGGCAAATGATAAATTCATAATTAATATGTATAAATTGTTTATAAGAAATTTTATTTTGAAATTATTTTGAAATCAAACATTGCATGTGTCCTTGGTTTTTGCTAAAATGTAAAAATTTTGAATAACTTTAAGCTCTTTGCTACTGCTTTTCCATCAATATGTGTTTTGTTTTTTGAAAATGTATTCCTTAAGTATATATATATATACATACCGGTCTTGATGAGCACATCACCAAAAAAAAAAAAAAATGTTTGTCAGCTTTACCAAAAAAGCTCTCTGTGCCTCAATTTCACAGTTTGCCACAGCAAGGAACAGAACTTGATAATGACAATAATGCATAAATAATACAATAATTCTGTTTGATCAAAACTGAAAAATGTCTTTGCTGTTGCAACATGGCAAGCCTCACTGAGAGACATTTTATAGCTTACAAAAACTGAAAGCGAAAAAAAAAAAAAACAAGTTTTGTTGTGTTAATTGCCTTCTGACTGGGCATCTGCATGTCACCGAGTGTTTTGCCAACCCGGCACTGCAGATGACCATGTGAGAAAACAGCTTGTTGCCCTTCTAACACGTTTAAGCTTGAGATGAGGAAACAGGAACTGTGACTGAATGAGAATTAAATATAATGATGTGAACATTTGAGCCAAGTTTAAAAATGTAATAACGTCATTGCATTGGAGAACAAAATTTGGAAGCAACTGGTATTTGTGTAAATTAACATAGTTTAGGAGAAATTCTTTGGTTGTTAGGTTTTAATACAGTTCTTAAAGAAGTGTCTCTGGATACTTTCTGGTTGAAAAGTCAAAAATGGAACCAATATTTATAGTTAATGTTATGAACTACAGCTATGTTTACTCTGCTAGGGCGCCAGTGTGAACGTGAGGGGATCTGATATCATATATCCACTAGAAACAACACTGAGCCAACTGGGTTAAAAGCAACTGCAAATATAGCTTGGAAAAAAAGGTCATTGGTTAACATCACTTGTTTGCAGATGCCGATTGGTTTATATTTCATTATATAATGCAATGACAGTCATATATTTTTAAATGTGTCGCAAGTGTCCAAATACATTTTGACTTTTGACCCAATTATGCTTATATAACACATAGGTTATTAGGTGACCTAAAAACCATCTCTTGGCAGAGAACCTGCTTCCTCTTCTTTGAATATAATTCTAAATACCACCTAAGGCAGCAAGATAGCTGGAAGAACACTTCTCCCACACCATTTTAAATTTTTTAAATCTCCTTGGACGTAACAGAATTGCATTCAATTGTAAAACATAGCCTTCAAAATGTTTTCGAGTCCTGCCCTGAAGGCAAAATGTAGTCCAACGCCATCTGAAACAGTCAATGGTTGAGTACTTGTTTTCATTTGCATGCTACGTGCTGCCTTGGGGGTAAAGAAGGAAATTCCGTTCTGGGCTTTTGTGGAAGAGGAAAGGTAACAGTCGCACTAATGTTCTCTATCTTGTGTGTTTTCTACCTTGTCTCTCTTTCTACAGCAATACCCACCCACAGACATTACGGGCCAACTCAACTTGTCCGACCCGTCTGTCAGCACGGTGGTGTGAGGCAGAGAAAGAGGGAGAGTTTAACATAAAGACATGCTCATTCTTTAGAGACAAACGAGATGGAACTAGAGAGGAACGCTGTAGTACCGTTCCTCTAGGTTTTGCACATTGGATACATCACGGACGAGAACTACTGAGCCACTTCACCTTTATGAAGAGCCAATGGGACCTGTTGGGACTTGATGGACTTGACTGCAAGGGATGGCATGACACTGCAATGCACTGGAGCACTGCGAACACACAGACCATATAAACACATAAACACATACACCGTCACAACTTGATGCTAAAAATAGTATGCTATCATTCCATCCACCAGTACTACTTCTGTATGAATTCTTTATGATCATGTAGAAATATTTCTTATTAGTATTAGTGTTTATTCTTATGTTGATTAAGTGGTTTAAGTACTGTACAGTATAATTTAGAACAAAGAACAAAACATTTCATGTCGCAAGGCCGATTCTACGGCTGTTATTTAGAAATTAACTAGTTGTAGTACATATGAGATTATTTATATTCATCATTTTACATGTGATATTTACCTTCTTTACCATTTTTATTGTTTTGTTTGCTTTCTGTTCATTGTTTTTCCATTCGTTGTCTATATAATCTATAAAGCAAAATCAAGCACATGATCTGTGCGGTTTCATATATCATTGTCTTTTATATTCTAACATCCCTTTGCATGTAATATGCATGCAAATTTGTCCCTAGAGGATTACGGACGAGAAAAATATACAGTATTACCCCCCCTCCACACATCACGGAAAAGATATTCAATTTTAGATTTAACTGCATATCAGCTGATTGCAAACTCTCCTTCTGACTCTCCTCTTTAAATGCAGTCGTTCTCAACTTCAGTCTGAAGGGTGCATCAAGGGGCCGAGTTTTTTCATCCAACTAGCACTTGGCATCTCATGCAAAATCATCTCTGTTCGTCATCCCCACAGATGACCTCAGAGATCTTTTACATGAGAAAAACCCCAAGTGTGCCCTTTTATTTTCAATGCTGGTGCTGTATTTTCGTATACACCTATTAGTTAGATGGCAAAACTGGCCCGTTCCCAACTTCTGGGGTTGAGAAACATCAACAAAAGCTATACAGATAAGGACTGATTACTGTAAATGTTCACTCAATGCTATTTATATTACCAATGGAAACTCCCCAATAAGAGAGATCATACCCAGCACTTTAATGTGAATCTGTCGGAAGCTATACGCATATGGAAATTATGCAATTTGCCAAACGTTGATTGTAATATTCATACTTGATATGAAAATGCACATTTGAGAATGCGAAATATGTTATATGTAACTGTCAGCTGTTTGAATCTGACAAAACACTCATTTTCTAGTTTTCATTTATCAAGAGATTTACATTTGTTTCTGATATATACCAGAGTTAAACTGTGTCAAGTTAGTGCATATCAGATATATCTTCTTTTTACTATTATAAGCTTACACTACTTTAGGTTTTAATTTTTTCAAACTGACAGGTGTATGTACAGTGTTTTTCTCATTGTTTGGGTTAACGAATGTGGTTTGTACTTGAAAAGAATGATGTATTATATCTGATTCAGGGCATGTGAACACTGAATTCAGCTTATGTTGCCTGGACTGCAAGATTGCAGATGATTTTAAGATAATTTGAAAAAAGGGAGTGTTTTTATGAGAAACTGTCACACTGTAAATGACACAGAAACATGAGATAAATTACATCGCATACAGTGACACATCCTGAGCATAAAAGTCTTACTTTAATAAATGCTACATCATGTTTCAGTTCATTTTAGATATTACTTCAATGCATTTTGACAGAATATTAAGAAATAGCATTTCTGTGTGCCAATAAATTTGTGCCATATCAGTTGCAGACCACAACTAAGTGTATTTTTTTTATTTTGTGAGCATGATATCATATTACTATAAAATATCTAAGGATTTGATTTATTTTCATTATCAAATTTATTTTTATGATCAAAAATAACGTGCGTGTAACATTTTATTAGCATAAATTTGGACCCAGAAGTTAGCAAAACCTGAATTTTGCTTTTATATATATATATATATATATATATATATATTGTATAAATGTATATTATGTTAGTGTCTACAATATGAAGACGTGCACAGACACAAGTACTGCGGTAAATAAACACACCTTCCACTTTGACTATCCATTTCCCAAAAAGTTCATTATTAGCTACAGGCTGTTTAGAGAGGTGGGGGTGCATACATTAGTTAGACGTCTACGTTATGAGCCGGGGGTAGTGGTCAAAATAGTGACTTGTTAATCTCTCATCATGAATTTTAAAGTATGCGGAAAACGCCCGACAGCGTATTTAAGAGGCGGTATCACCATCATCAGAAAGGACAGACTGTTCCTCTACAAACACTGACGTCTGCAACAGGTGAGTCGACTTTAAATCTTTACTGTATAATACTAGATGATTATTTACTGAAACGTTTTACGAACTGTTTTTGAAGAGCTAACTGTGAACCGCGAACTGTGTCACACCACACAGTCAACAAACTCGCGTCATCTTACCTGCTCTGACGGGATCTGTTTATTTCACTGACTGGACGCAGGTGGAGGGATTCTCGCTTCTAAAACAAGCATTTTGCATTAAACTGTTGCAAGTCTCCTGCGTGCATCGTAAGAGTGAAAGACCGAACATTAGTGAGAAAACAAACTGAAAAAGTTCAGTTTTTTTAGCGTTGTTTACACTTAACGTCCTTCTACTCTACTACAGTTTACTCCAAAATAGGTTGCCATGGCTACATTTCTGCCTTAAAAACGCCACACTTGCCGTCACTGTCGTAAAATATTTATATTTTTATACACACATTTTTTTTTTTAAAGCAAAAGAAGCAAGTAACTTAAATATTTCTTAAAGCAATTTGACAAAATGTCATGTTACGTTGTAAAAAAAAAAAAAAAACGTATATATATATATATATTTTTTTTTTTATGAACTCTTATTTATATATATATAAATAAATAAATAATTTTGTTGCTGTTTTTGTTACTATTACTTGCACTAGACTGCTTAATCCATATGTCCACTGTATGTTTCTTCTTACAGACACTGGCTGGCAGGTGGTAGTGACAGTTGCTCTGTGGGCAAAAAGCTTCTTCTTTGTGTGACGATGGGAGAGAAAGAGGCATGCTTATTTTCACCTGTTGCTCCTGCTGGGACTTGGATTAAACACTGCCTGTCTCCACACTTCAGGCCTAAACACTCACTGGAGGAGGGTTTCCAAAGTGACCACTGGTCGTCTCAGCCATTTTGCACCAGAAAGAGACTTGTGGTGGCCCTTCTGGTCATTTTGGCTTTGATTGTCATGATGATGCTCTTTCTGCTGAATTATTATTGTATTATGGTCTGGCACCTGTGTCAGCATGAAGAGTCTGTTCTCCCAATGTTTCAAAACACCACACCAGAACTGCACACGCACCGCTGAGATGTTACGCATTTTGTTGTTTTTGTTTTAATATTCGGTGCACCCATCTGGGATACATTTATATGGTGTGCTGCTGTGTTTGTTTGTTTTTGTATCTGAACTGAAATAACTCTGAATTTTCCAGTGTGAGACTTTTCAGTGTACTGTGTGTCATTTAAAAAGGAAATAATTCACATTGTCAGGTTACTCAGTTTTTGAACTTTTAGTTTTGTATTTATTTAAATGATTTCCTAGGTTTGTCATTGAATATTAAGCTTATTTTATTTGACAAAGTCACTGTATTTATCCATTTATTTTAATCTGTTAATCTGTATCTAGTGAAGCTTCAAATGTAGTCAAAAACTGTTCATAAAGTCACGTTTGTTTAACCTTTGTGTGCTTGTGAATCTTTAAACATAAATATCTTGTGAGAAATGTCTTGTGAGTTAATTCTCCTTTCAAGCCAAACATACACCGATCAGAATATCACCCAGTACATGCTTTTATTGAACAGTCTGTATTGTAAACAGTATATCAAAAACATAACCTTTGGCATATTTTTGACGCCTCGTTCAATTGAAGATCTGGATGTGTGGCCTTAATTTAGTTATTCTCTTTTGTTGTAAAACAATCATTACTGCTCGAGCACTCAAGTGGACAGTAATCCTTCCCAAAATGTAGATGACGTCACACATAGTTGCTTTTCAACACCAAACAGGAAATGCTTACCACATGTTGAGTAGTGCATTGTGGATACTAAGTAGGCATGTAAATGCAAATTGCCTCTGTTCTTGGCAGGAATTATCAGCTTTTGAGGCAGTGGACATTGAAAGAAGAAAAAACCTTGTAAATAAAACGACTCTCCATCACATTAGTCCTGCTGCACAAAAATGACTGTAGATTTAGTCAGCTACACCAGCGGACACACCTTTAGTGGTCACATTTTAAACACATGATGGAAGAAGATTTAGGAATGTTTGAAACACTCCCGTTTTCTACAAAGAAAAGTTGTAATTAGTGCAGAACATTGTGTTTTTATTAACAACAATTACTCTACATCTCTCTGTGTTTCCAAATAGTCTTCACGACAATAAAACATGTTCATTTGCAAACTTGGTGTTTATTATTATTCTAAAGAAATGGCTCTGCTGTTACTAACTGGGCTTCTTTGTACAAGAGAAGTCTGTTCTCTTGTGAAGGAGCTGGGCAGACGGAGGGGGTTGCACTTGTTCCTTTACCATTAGTTGCACAAGGCAAACTCCGACCGTACTGATGGATAAACAACTGTTTGTTAAGTTTGTTATCTCAGGGGCGCTCTTTCTGTTTGGAATTGTGTCTATTGTACTCCTTACAGTATCGATACGTGAAATGAGAGAGCCACCGCAGTACATGGTGAGTACTTTTATGTCCTGTGATTTTTTTGTTCTCCCTCTTTGTCTTTCTACTGTAAGTTGCGTTATATCCTGAATAATTGGAGGAATGATTATGGCACATGATACAAAGAGGAATGGTGGCATTAAAAAGTAAAAGGCTTGAAAGCAATGTCATTAAGTGTAAGCGTGCACTTATATGTTGTGCACAGCTACCTGAACCACAAGTAAGCACTTGATGTTACATTATTACCAAGCACAAGGTAGAGAATGGTCATTTTGTTCCTGTTGGGAACCCTGGAACAAATGAAGATGCAGACTCAGGATAGTTTGTTATGTCAGATGCTTCTGGGAATTGCATCTCCAGGAGAGTGTCTTCAGGCAACAGGTACATGTTAACCCCTGGGAGCCGTGGGTAAATACGTGTAACAGGTCATAGAAACACACAAAATCATAGTAATTGTACTTGAAACATGGTGGTTATCTCAAAATATGTGATTACAGTGGCTATATGCAATATTCTCATCGTATTAGGAAAATGTTAGAAGTTTTAGAGATAATGAGAGAGGATAATACATTATAATCGCATAGATTTCACCTATTTTTTCATTGCAGTATGGGGTTGTGCTGGATGCTGGATCCTCACACACTGCCTTGTACATCTACAGATGGCCGGCTGACAAATTAAATGGCACAGGCGTAGTCACTCAGCAAAGCGAGTGTCATGTCAAAGGTCAAATGGCTTTCTGAAATATTTAACATTTTCAGACAGATCGTGGGAAGATATATATGTAATAAAATGAAACATCAATATGCAGGTTGTGGTATACGATATTTCAGTGTACTTTAATAATACTAGAAACGGATGTAATTAATGTTTCTGGTGTTTCTTTGGTACAGGAGGGGGAATCTCTAGTTATGCTGGGCAGCTGGGTGCTGCGGCCCGCAGCCTTGAGGCATGCTTGAAGCAGGCCATGCGTGACATTCCCCCAGAAAGACATCACCGCACGCCTGTTTATCTAGGAGCTACTGCTGGCATGAGACTTCTGAAGTGAGTGTGTTTTTCCACCTATGTTGCTCCATGTAGTATTGAATCATTTTATGCATAGGTCAAATATAAAAGGATACATCCTATTTTAAAACTCTTTCATTTTCTGGTTAAAGTGCCCCTATTATGGGTTATGAAAGGTTCGTATTTTGATTTTGTGAGTCCCAAACAACAGGTTGTTATATATGCAAGTTCAAAAAACACTTTCATTTTCTTTCTCAATATGCATTTATTTTTAATTTTGTTTAGTTCAACAACTTTCAAACGATTACATTTCCAAACCTCTAGTGATTGGCTGATTTCATTTAAAGCAAATTAAAGCAAACAATGAATGTGCATTTTTATTCAGACAAATGCAAAATGACCAACAAATGGGCGAACATTATGCTAATGTTTCATTTTGACTTGGGACTTTTTTTAAGAAGGACTCGCTTCAATAATTCAAAGTCGACCCTTTTTTTTGAGACAATAACTTTATACACGCTGCACTTTCAGATTTAAATCTTTGCAGGATATTTTTATTCACCTAGAGCTTTTTTACACACTGCATGAAAAGTAACTTTACCTTTACCTTTAATTTTACCCCAAATATTAGAGGGACTTTAATATTGTTGCCTCCGGTTTCACAGACAAGGCTTAAGCCTAGTCCTAGACTTGACTGTAAGTCTAAATTGTTTTAACTAAACAAAACTTGCACTGGCTGAT
>JAUCNO010000425.1:12752910-12778537 GCA_032353835.1 Enteromius viviparus
GGCCAAGTGATTAGCACACCTGATTCTGATCATTTGAATGGGTGAGCGAAAACTTTTGGTAATATAGTGTATATATTTGTTGTTTCCCTATCGTATCTTCCTAACTGTATCAAAACAATATCTATCAAAACGCAGTTACTTGAGAAACAGAATGAGAAGACTTTAAGTGTTATTCTGAAAAATGAATGTTTATGCCTAATACATAAATAGAAAAATTTAAAAACAATATATCCTCCAGTGGGGAAAAAAATAAACTAAACTCTTAGTTTATTTTAAACTCGCTTAATTTTAATGAAATAATATCTCTCATCATTTAGTTTCTCTAATAAATGCGACCCAAGTCTGTTTTTGTATGTGAACTAGAAAACAACAACAACTAAAGAAAACAAAAATATTATTTTACTATTGATATAATAAGATAAAAAGTTATGTCCTGTGATTTCTAACCCAAGCTGCTCTTACCATATCAGCCAAAGCAATGTAAAGGAACATGCCACCAGCAAAGGCAAAGATGATGCTGGGAGCAAAAGCGCTACCCAACAAGATGCCCAGGACCAGGCCCAGGTAGCAGGACATAGCAGACAGCAGGTTGAAGAAGACGGCCTGTGGAACGCTCAACCCTGCGTTCAGCAAGATAATGAAGTCACCTACAGGGGGAGACAGAATGCAACACGTGTGGGTTTTTTCATGAAGGCCAACATTCAAAGGGCAGCAGCCACGGAGCTTTTTTGGCACAGGGGTTAAAGGTCAGAGCTGACAACAGTTCTGTTGGGGTAAACGAGTCAGTATTTTTCCTCACCCAGCTCATGAGGGAATTCCTCACAGACGATAGCGATAGAAGTGCTAAAGCCGCTGAGAATAGACACGGTGAACGAAGCGCCGATGGCCAGTCCGTCAATGAAGTTGTGGAGAGCATCACTGAGGGAAATCATCCAAGCCACCGTTTTGACGCTGGCCAGCCGTCTTCCTCTCAGCCATCTGCAGGACCCCTGCAACAACATTCACATCTAAAGCAAAACCTGGTTTCTTACTAATAACAACAACTCTTGGGCTTCAAACCTGGGTTCATATTACAAATACTATTTACTTTTAGCCTCGAGGTCTAACTTTTTGTATTGTTGCAGGGGACGGAATGACGATACCATTGCATGGTGCTTGTGATGCAGGTCAAAGAGCAGAAGACAATCTTGTTTCTGCTTGCAGCTGTGACAGATGAAAGCAAACACAGCTGTGTGTGTCTCTACGGCTGGACTGTAAGTTGCACTGACCTGTACACTGTGCACTTCTAAGTTCTGTAGCAAAAAAACGTGCCGCATGCTAACAACACTTAAACTTCCGACTTGGGGCATTCAAATGACTGTTCAATCTTACTGAAGGAGAACTGTTATCACATGACTAAAGATTCTGGTTTAACCATTGACCCACAGTCTGAGGTTACACTTCATAATATAACAGCCTGGTCGTCATGACAAATAATTCAGCATTTATCTCTGTTTGATAATGATACACACTTTCAAGTAATCTTAAAGTGCTTACTGTTGTGATAATCAAGCAGTCTTTATAGATATCGTAAAAATAGAGGTGTTTGCTAATCCAAGCATCGCTGATATGATTGCTTATATGGGGATTTTAATAAATCTATATGATAACAAATCAAATTATTAGTAGTAAAATCTGGTGCATTAACTTTCCTCTTGTTTGTGCCGTGGATGCCTTTATTGTTGCTGGTTATTTGAAACAAGGCATGTAGACCAAAGTGCTTTCCAATAAGACAACGTATAAAACAAATAGCCAAAATTAAAATAGCAGGAACATAAAAACCATTTAAATAGATAGTTCATGCGAGCATTTGTCTTATTGTCTTCGACATTAGAACTTACTACAGGTTTGGAACAACATGAGGGTGAGTAATGACAAAATTTACATGTCATTTTTAGGTGAACTATTTCTTTAAGAGTGTGCAACCACTCAGAACACCTTATCAGCCACAAAGCAATTCCTTGGAATCATGTTTTTGCATGGACAAGCACCACAGTCGATCTAAAACTCTAGTTTTACTACAACAAATCCACCAAACTAGTTTAAGCTTTGTTTCAAGTGGGAACGGTCGGCCTATTTATATTCGCGCAACCCTTCGAAATGATGACCTGGGTAAATGTTTGAAGTCTCTCATGCTTACCAAGGCTGCATTTAGCAAATCAAAAATAGTAAAACAGTAAAAATTGTGAAATATCACTGCAATGTAAAATAACTGTTTTATATTTTAAATAATATATTAAAATTACATTGTGATGCGAAGCTGAATTCTCAGCCGTCGTAACTCTTCAGAAATCATTCCGTATCATGATTTTCTGCTCAAAAAAATATTATTAGAGTAAAAAAACATTACAGTAACAAAACTATTTTCGTGTTATACTATTCCTGCTATAATATTTTTGTGGAATCATTGACACATTTTGATGAGTTTGATAAAGAAGTTAAAGCATGTTTAAAATGCAAATATTTTGTAACAAAGTAATTATCTTCATTGTCACTTTTATTTTAATGTGTCCTTCCTGTATATAGTTTTAATTTAAAAAAATACTACTGAACCGAAACTTGTAAACAATAGTGTATTTATTTTATTTTTATACTTATTTTATATTATAATTCACTTTTATATTATACTTGGATCAGTAACCAACCACCGATCAAGCACAAAGCAATGCGCGATCATGAAGCGAACACTCAACACTGAAAATGTAAAAATGTACTTTTACTATAGTATATTTACCTCCGGTTTCACGGACAAAGCTTAAGCCTAGTCCTAGACTTGATTGTAAGACTAAATTGTTTTAACTGAACAAAACTTGCACTGGCTGATCTTAAAATGTACAGGTGCCTTTGTTTAGCCTTAAGATTTACACAAGTAATGTTTTTTCTAAGGTATGTTTATAAAAATGACTTAAATGTCTTAATTGAACTATGGCTTAATCCTGGCTTAGGCTAAAGCCTTTCTGTGAAACTGGGCCTTGAAGTAGTATAATTTTTCAACCAGATTAATGGTATACCTCAGACAAATAAACAGAAACACCAGTATGCAAGTTTCAAAATATTCCAGTCCAGTTTCAAAGCATCACTGAACGGTAAAATATTTTTTATATTTACATTTATATTTTCTGCTATTTTTATTACCCTGCTTATGTGTTTAAAATTTTTCAGGTTTTCTCTGTTAAAACAATAAAATATTTAGAAAAATAGTATATGTTTAAAAATATATAAACAAAATTAAAATACATTCAATAATTCTAAAAATCTAAATAAATAAACCTAAAGAGAACTGATCTTTACAAAAATTTAATTGCATTAGGACCAGTTTATTCAATTTGGAAAGAGAAGTTAGTTCTGTTTTTACAAATGCCATTTGGTTTTACATCATCTTAATGTAAATTCATACATCTGTCCCCAGTTTCACAGACAAAGCTAGTTTCAAATTCAGTTTCAACAAAGTATTTTCTAAGGCGTTTATAAAAATGACTTAAACTTCCTAATTGACCCCTGTCTAAATCCTGGCTTATGCTAAGCCCTGTCTCTGAAACCGGGTCTTAGTGGCTAAATTGTCCAAAAACTTTCTAGGGCCAGTGTAGGCTGTTTTGATTCTAATTACTTTATAGCCAGTGGCGTACCGGACACCCGCACAGCCCCCGCAGTGCGTGAGGACCCCGCCTCTTTGGAGGGCCCCGCCCATGCCCTTTTAAAAAGGCGTTCACACACCACTTAAGAACGTGTTTTTGCTTTGAAAAACTCAAGACGCGGCAAATGAACTTGAGATGAATTTAGAATGGCGTGTCATGCTGGAGAAACGGCACGCAAAGCGTGAAGGAAGTGCAATGACAGAAAAAGTATGTGAAAAACTCTTAATAATGCTAAATAATTTTCTAAAACAGCAATTAGGGAAAATCAATTTTCTCTTACATTTGACTTGTCATTAACACTATAGCCTACAAACACAATGTGTTTGAAGAGCAATTTTTACGCTTAACTGGCTATGTTGTGTAGGCCAGACTTTTTCTGCACCTTTTATTAAGCCTATACTGTTAAATAAAATACGTAGACCGGGGCCATTGTGTGTTATTATTACTAATATTATTATTAGCCTATTGAATGATCCTCATACTAATGCTAAAATAACAATCAAATTGAGGCAGCGGTACTTTTAATGCCTCCACGTTTAGACTAATTATTTATTCCAGCGGATATTTCTTACTAAAAAGCGATATCAAAACCAGACAGTACGCAAATTTGTAATGTTATTCAATTATAACATAAAATGCACCAATGCAATGCTACTTTTCACATTCATTACTGTTAAATCAGTCCTGTAAATGGGGAAGAAGGACGCAATAGTATACTGCAGCAGATGCGCAATAAAATTTTCAATTCGTGGCATAGCATCACTGCTGGTGGGAGGGGCCCCGTCGCCTCAGAGATGTGCGGTACGCCACTGTTTATAGCTACCTAATAAAATGTAGTTTTCTGACTTGACATTATTGTATTTTTTTCATTTACCTCCAAATGCCTTTAATTATTTCCATCTTTTATTTCTCAGAATTTCCAATCCTGACAAAGCATCTCAGATTCTTCAAGAAATTAAACAAAAAATCAAATCCTTTCCTTTCAACTTTCGAGGAGCGGTAATTTTAAGCGGTCAAGAAGAGGGGGTTTACGGTTGGGTTACCGTCAACTACCTTCTTGAAAACTTTATAAAGGTGCTTTTTTGTATATGTGTCTTTTCTTATTGGTGAAACTGTCTGTAAATTAGTTATCCTTAAATGTTGTTGCTTATTGTCATCATAGACATAAACATTAAGCCAGTGTTTTGATTTATGCTGCAGTATTTTTTACCAGTTTCTCAACTGCTTGGGCCATCTAGTGGCCATTTTCTTTCTTTGTTTGCTCATTCCCACACATATATAGTATGGCTATGTGGGCCGCTGGCTTACCTCTGGCAGAAAAACAGTCGGAGCACTGGATTTAGGTGGGGCGTCCACACAGATCACCTTTGAGACCCCAGGGACAGTTGAGAACGAGTTGAACAGCATGACCTTGCGTCTCTATGGACAGGAATATTCCCTCTACACGCATAGTTACCTGTGTTATGGTAAAGAAGAGGCTCTGCGCCAGATCCTGGCCTACCGTTTTGAAGTATGGCATTACGCATCACAAAAATACCTCATTGTATATATGTAGACACTATTGGTGAATTCTTTATTTCTGTGCTGTCACAGTTTACATGCATCTAGCGTGTTTTAATTTCAGTCGCAGGTTAATACTAGCAAAGTATACCATCCCTGCTACCCATCTGACTTCACCGAACTCTTCAAGCTGGAGCAAGTATTTGACTCGCCTTGTACGGCGTCTAAGAGACCCAAACCTTACAACCCTCATTCCTGGGTCAGGGTGCAAGGCACCGGGGACTATCAAAGCTGCCTTGGCAACACTTCTAATATATTTTCCTTCCAGTTCTGCCCCTTTTCTCAGTGTTCCTTTAATGGAGTTTTCCAGCCTAACATCAGCGGGGGCTTCATGGTGAGAGGCCCAGAAATGGACAAAGTGGAACATACAAGTTTAATAGAATAACGTTTTAATTATTTATATTTCTTTTAGGCGTTTTCTGCCTATTTCTTCACTCACAGTTATCTCCAGCAAACTACAGGAAGAAACATCAGAACCTCTGCTCAGCTAGAGGAGGCTACCCAAGCTGTGTGCAATATGACCATAAAAGAGGTATAATTTGTGAATGTGTTTTTTTTATTAAAATACTAATGCTTGTTTTATATAGCTACCTGAAAATAAATTAAAGCCAGTACAACCAATGCTATCAGATTATATGAAACATGATGTACTTTAAAATTACTTTTTGTTTTTTAGATTTTTTAAATTCAATTTACTGTCATAAAAATAATTACAATGATCTAAAATCTTAATTGGGATATAACTGGAAATAAAAATATATTAAGTATTAATATTTTAAGTATTTTATACATTTTAGGTCCAATTGATATTGATATTTTTTTTTATTTAAATAAAAATAAAACAGACACCTCACACACACACATACAATAAAAAAAACTTTTTTTTTTGTAATATTAACTGGATATTTTATAGCCAGGTTTTATGAATGTGGAAAAACAATGTCTTTGTCATAAAAATGTCTGGTGACCTATAATTATGAACAAATAATTTCTATCATCTGTTCATTATAGATGACAAAGAAAGCACCAGACTTGAAAAAATACCTGAAGGATTATTGTGCAGTTGCAGTGTATATACAAGTGCTAATGCTCAGGGGTTATAACTTTGATAAAAGTTCTTTCCAAAATGTTGCTTTTCAGAAAAAGGTGAGTTTGTTACAATTATACTCATATGCTTGTTTGCTATTGGATAAAATGCAAATTGTGTGAATGTGAAGTAAACCAAAATACAAAGCACACATTCAGTCTCTGCTGTATGTCACAGGCAGGTGAGGCATCTGTGGGCTGGGCTCTGGGTTATATTCTCAGTGTGAGCAGTCTTCTTCCAGAGGAACCTGCAGGCATCAGGAAGGGCTTGTGTCCTGCTGCATGGATTGGCTTGTTGATTCTCATAACCGTCCTCCTCACTGCTACCTCCTGTTACATCGTTCTCCTAGTGATTCGGAAGAAAATGAGTAATGAAGATGTCTCATAGCTCATTGCTATGCCTACAGTTGTTCTAAGTGTTTGGACAAACCCCACCAGAATTAAATGTTTACATGAATAATGCATTCACACTGTACTGTCTACTAACATCAAATTAAACAGAAGGTTTGTTGTTTTGCCTAGAGAGACATCAAAACATATGAAAGTTAAGAAAATTAAATTAATGAGGAACAAAATGAATAAAACTGAATATTATTATAATGGTATGCTATCTGATACCAGCAATGTTCTGTTGTGCAAATTTAATACTGTTTTAACAGATTTCAGCAAATTCTTGTCTTTGTTTGTTTATTTTGTGTGAAACACTAATCAACCTAATTAAAGAAAATATGTCTTTTTAATTAGGACTGATATCAGTGATCCACAACTTTTGTGTCTCTTTCTTTGGCCAATTCACATTTGTCTTCTGTTAATGTATGATAAGAAATTCACAGCATTTCAAATATTTCTTAGACTCCAGGAATAAAACTAATCATTTATGAAGTTGGATTCATTTCTGATGCAGGTTACTAAAAAAAGTTTTTTACAAAATAAACTACAACCTGTTAACCAATACATATTAAACTGGATATATTTGATGTAATTTTTTTAAATTCATTTATTTTAATTTAATTTAATTTAATATTATTTTTATATAATATTTTTCTAATATGTATTTTTACCATAGATTCTGAAGTTAGCTTACACAGGCTGACTAAACGACAGAAAGGATGAATGTTTGAATGAGAAGCCGCTGACCATTGCATTTATAATTGTGGCTTCATAATCACTCTTCGTACAATATAACGGGTTTATTTTTAGGTTGTTTTAATTTACTGAGACAATAACATAAAACACCAGATGATGGCAGTAAGCATCTGCTTAATTCAGTGGCTGGCACCTAAAGAAACGTGATCCTACTGCGCATGCGCATCCCACCTCCCTTTATATCTTAGCCATTACCATGTAGAGCTGTTTGGCATTTTAGCGTAATCTGCTACAGTTTTGATTTATTTCCAGGTTTAAAAAAAATGTCCGAGCTTGAAGCTAGTGTATCGTGTTCTCCGCAATGTGCGGAAACAGATCAAATCAAAAATACTGACGATATCACTCCAGAAACAGTACAAAACACTAACACCAATATTTCTCAGGTTGAAGAAGGTGAGTCTATCAGTTGAAACCCTTCAAAAACTTCAAAAAAATGCAGTCATGTGGAGTTTATTTCCGTCGAATGCTTGAGTTTGAGTTGTTTGAGATGGATTCATGGGTGGCAATAAAGCTTAGCGAGTCAACAAGCTAGGCTAGGCTAAATATTAGTACCCATCATTCACCTTAAACAACCACCACAAAAATCCCTTTTTAAAACAGTCTTATGTGTTTTTAAGTCGATTATCTTCTTATCATCGGCTGAAAATACACGTTAGGACACAAACGTGGAGTTAATGAATCATATCATCGTGTAAATCGATTGACTTGCCGAATAAGCAACAATCTAGCCAAGTCGCGAATGTCTCACAATAATCCTCCATTGCCATTGTTAAGGAAAGTAACAGACATTTCGAAACGTTTAAGTGCGTAAGTTGTTTGTTCTGACAAATTGGTGTCACAAAAAAGAAGCTAGTGTCACATTTTACAAGGATTGATGTTTATGTTCGACAGTTGTTCAAATAAGTTCAAAATAATAAATGCTAATTTAGTTTCATGCAATTTTAGTGTTCACAAAAGTACATTGTACAAGTACAATACATATTGGTGACTATATTATTTGAGCTGATAAAGCACATTCAAGAACAAACTTTAAAGAATTAATATTTTAAATGCATAAAATAGAAGGTTTACAATAACATGTTCTTTTTCATTTAGATATATGTACATTGCTGCATGGCGTTTATTGAAATAGTGTCCAAATAATCCATGGCATGTACAAATTGTCTAATAGGTATGCACAACGTCATGTCATTTATTGGGCTAATAATATTAGCGCATTTTCATTTAAATAATTTGGTATAATTTCAATCTAGTACCAATCCTTAGACAATGTTGTAACATTTAAAACTATTGTGCTTTAAATGTATTTGAGTTTTTATATCAGATTTCAAGTATGGGTCATTTATTAGTTATCAGGCATAACATGAAATAGTTCTCAATGTATCATTGATTCTGTTGAAATAGCTTTTTGTTTGCACCGCAACAATCAGATACATTTTTACTTGTACTCATTCATGAAATATAAGCAGAACTAATTTTTCTGTAAAACCATTTGTGCATAAAGTTTCAAATTTAGATCAGTCTAATGATTCATGTAAGGATGAATTCATAAACAAAATGTGTTTAGCTTATGCTTTTTTCATTAAATCACAATTTGGCTACTGATACAGTGATATACAGTGCTGTGCTTCTAGTTGACTAGTGTTACAGAAGCCTCACAGTGGATCTAAAACCTATTTCTAATCATAAATTTCACGCTATGTGAAAACCAGATTTGTAAGATAATCTCTACTAACCACAACAACTACATCACACAAAATTAAGCTAAGATTAATTAATACAGAAAATATTACATTATATTTTAATGTCTGATTTTTCTGCAGGGTGTCAAAGCGACAGCGATCTTCTCAAAGGCTTGTTGACAGATAACTTCTGTCATGTCTGTGAAGCGACCCTGCTTTACGAGTCCCAGAGAGTTTCTCATTATGAGGTTTGTGAGGTTGTTTTTTCTTGCAACTGTATCAACCTCAAAAGGCTGCAGTCGTAATTCTAACATTGGTTTCTATATTGCCAGGGGAAAAAGCATGCACAAAGAGTAAGGATGTACTTGCAGAACAAGAACACTAAAATAAATAAGCCGAGCCAAGATTGTGGAGGCCTTTTGGTATGTAACAGATCCCACAGATTATGCATAAATTGCACGTAAGTGTATTTTAATATGTATTACTTCATCTATTTGTTTACAGAGAGGTCTGTCTGCCGAGAAGTTCTGTGAGCTGTGCAACATGGTGTTCAGCTCTCCAACTGTGGCCAAGTCACACTACGAGGGAAAAGTTCATGCAAAGAATATGCGAAAAACCAATCCTCTTCCACCTGGAGGTGAGTAAAATCAGACTGGGGTCTGTTAGGTAAGACTTTTCACCATTGTGGCCTGAATCTATCATAACACTGTTATGTTATATTCAATTTTTAGCTTCTGTCCTAGAATCCCCAGTTCCTGAGGTCCTCCCATCAGAGCAGAATCAGATCAGTCTGGAGCAGAAGGACACTTCAGGTTTGGGCGATCAAGAGGTTGATCTCAGTGACCCCAACAAGTACTGCACCCTGTGCAGTGCTTCCTTTAATAACCCTCTGGTCGCTCAGCAACACTACAGTGGCCGGAAGCATCAGAGAAACCAGGCCCGGCAAGAAATGCTGGATCAGATGGGAGAACAATCAGAACATGGTATGAATTAAAATATATCTACGTTGACCAGTAAAAAAATAAAAATGAATGACAAATGTTATTCAGTAACGCTATAATATATTTTAAGAATCTTGCCTATTCGTGTTTGGGTTTATACTTTACATTTGATTTTTTGTTGTTGTTGTTATAGCCTCTTTCATTCACTACTTTGTTTTTCTTTAATGCACACATACAGCGAGCTCCCTGACTTGCCCGATTTGCTGTCTGACACTCAGCTCAATAGAGATGTACCAGGCACACATACAGGGAAGCAAACACTTCGTCAAGTGAGTGACTTTGCTCTCATACGTTATTTTACATGATGCATTTTTTTGTTACAACCACTTGGATTTGGATTTTAGATCTTAATCCTGTCAGCAATTTTGCAATATTTGAAATTTTTACAAATTTAAAAAATTAAATTAGAAAGAATCTTATTTACATTCTAAATGTGTGTTCATGGGCAAAATTGCATCGTAAATGATCCTGATTCGTAGTACATATTATAATTATTATAATTATTAAAATAATCTTTCTGCAAATATGTAAGATAAGAGAAACATTTGTGGCAAATTGATGAATTCCCTCTTGACATAAGGTGAAATTTGAGTTAATTTATTTAAGAATAAATGTTTGTATATATTGTGAAATTATTTCAATATTATACAAAATTTATAAAATTATGAAAAAAAAAATTATAAAAATAGGTTTTACAAGAAAATACCATTTTAGTTTGCTGATTATTACTTTTTTTGTAAAATTTACTAGCAATTTCTGAATGAAAACTATGTATATATATATTGCTATTTTACTTGTAATAATAAGTGAAATATCAATAATCTTTGCCCTTAGAGAGAAGAAAGTTATAGAACTGTGCAAATCTCAGAAGAAAGTGTATGACTCCTTCCAGGATGAGTTGGCTGACTACATCCAGGTGCAGAAGGCCCGGGGACTGGATCCCAAAGCAGGGCTGGGCACCGCAGGACAAGCAAGCAAGGGTCTGGATGAAAGTTTGAAAGAAGGTCCACAAAAAACAGAAGAGATGCCTCAACCTGGCCAGCTGGTGTCACATTTCCCAATTCCTGCTTTTCCTCAACCTCACTGGCACCCACAATTCAAGTCTCAGGTCAATCAATTTGGATTTGGTATGAGAGGCCCTGCTCCACACTATCGGCCGGGATTTATGCCCCATGCCCGTCCTCCTTTCCCACCTGGTCACCTGTATAAAAGAGGGAGGAGCCCTGAGTCATTTAGCTCCTCCTCTTTCTCAGACTCCTCCTCTTACACCAGCAGCAGTAGTGACAGCAGCAGCAGCAGTTACGACAGCAGAGAGAGGAGGAGACGGAAGAGGAAGATGAAAAAGCAAGGGAAGAGCAGAAAAGACCAGGAGGTAGGGTCTGATACGGAACGAGGAGAAAGGAAAAAGAGGCAGAAGGGAGACCGCAGAGGAAGTGTCGAAGGAGAAGATGATAGAAAGAAATGGAAGGAGAGACGAAAAAGAGAGAGGAGCTCTAGCGAAGACGAGGAAAGCAGAAGTAAAAGAAGAGCAAGCAAGAAAAGCAGAAGGCATGGGGATGGACAGCATGCAAAGAGACGAAAGGAAGAGGAGCTCTTGGAGAAACAGGAGTTTGAAGTGCATGTGGAACCACAGGGAAAGATAGATGAACATGTAGAGGACAGGACAGAAACAAAAGATGGCAAACACAAACACAAAAAAGAGAAGAAAAAAGGAAAAGAGAAGATGAATCAAGAAGACAACAGGACAGAGGAGGAAAGACTCTGGGATGAAACGATTCTTGGTGTTTTTTAGACTTTCGATGATGGTCTGACAGTATTGTTCTAATAAAACTGCACGGGACCCCAGAAAATCATTTTACTGAAATATTCTGGACCCTTCTCATTATTTATGCTTAATGATGAACTCTATAGGCCTTTATACAGAAACTCATCTGATCTCAATTTCTTTTTAAGGAAGTAACATTAAAATATTGGTCATGATTTACTCACCCTTGTTTCAATTCAAACACATGATGACTTTGGAACATAAAAATGTTAAGAATGTCCATGCTGCTGTTTTCCATTGCAATAAACGTGTACAGAATCTTTCAGCCTACAAAAGTAAAAAAAAAAAGTAGAGGTCAATATGACTTTTTTTGAAATACAGAAACAGCGTTTGTGAAAAACAGGCTTCAAAAGACTTTATGCTGTACACGCATTAATTATCTGTTACTATTTTTAGGTGCTTTAATCTCTTATAGAGCTCGACAATATTCATTCACTTTCACAGTGTGGAAAAGAGCAACATGAACATTACACGAAACCTCTCCTTTTGTGTTCCACAGAAGAAAGGTTTGGAATGACATGAGTGTGAGCGAATGATGATCATGTTTATTCTTTGAAATGCTCAGGACTACAAACTACTAAGATGTCTTTAGAGCTGCACTTCTCTTTTAGAGAAATCACTATATCTTTTTTTTTTTGTCTGATGCAAAAACACTACGTGAGCCATCCACCATGTCCACGTGGATGTGTCTTTCAACATGCTTCGATCAAATAAACCCAATCCTGCTGTTTATATCAGCATAGATTTAGTATTTATTGTTACACTTTTTTTTTTTTTTTTTTAGAAGTCTCTTATAAGGGCTTTTATTTCTGAATTAATCGAAGCATTTCCAGTGTTAGTCTCAAGGGGGCGTTGATTGCAAATTTACTACACTGTGGATCTGGTTACCTTTCAGACTTCATCTCTGCATTCAAAAAAGACATGAAAACAGGAATGAACTGTAAGAATAAAATGCAGAGCTGTCAGAATAGTGTAAACATTTGCCTGAATCAGAAGGGCTCGGTCTGCAATCCATGTTTTGTTGCATTTCTATGTGAAAGAGTAATGTGACACCAGGCTCATTTGATGCAGCAGATGCTGGAATATTTTTGTTCGCAGGTCTAACAGGTGCAGGAGTTGAATGAGGACACGACTGCTACTCTGTTGACCTCTTTCTTGCATAGAGCTGCATTTCCTTTTTTGTGAGTTATCACAATCATGCAATCATCCGTTTAATGACTGTGCTGCTAAGCGAATTTCCAATGTCTCCATTAAAGAATCCTTAACTCACTTTTGGATCACTTTCTGAGCGCTCAGGGAACATACTGATCATGTGATCAATGGATGTTTTTTTGAAGGGAGTGATAATTGAAAATGCATTTGCATGTGAAATGGTTCAGTCAAAAACGACCATTATGTAATTTACTAACTCTAATATTGTTCCAGACTTATGAAAATGGGTATGTGCGCTGGTTAACTGGTTTTTAAAAAAGCATCATAAAAGTTTTGCACTGTATTTCAAGCCTTGTATGTGTTTTTTGTGTCATAAACGGTGAAAATTCTGCTCCACACATTTAAATACGCTGCCTTTAGATGCATATGTTTAGAAAATGAGGTTTGCAATCAATGTTATACATTTATTCACCTTCCTATTTCCAATTTCAAGCCAATTTGAAAATGTCAATGAACAATTGAAATGATAAAAGTTATACTTTTATAATTTATGATGATTTTTTTTCATTTTAAAGACATGCTGGATCAACTGCTGCATTAAGTTGAACAAAGTAGAGTAATATTCTGAAATATTCATTTAAAAGAGCCATTTTCTATCATTATTTCCTATATTGCGTTTCATGTAATTTGTTTCTGTGATGGCGAAGCTGAATTTTTCAGTGGCCTTCATTGGTCAAATCTACAGTCATGATCCTGCAGAAATCATAATATGCTTATTTGCTTAATTTAAAAACAGTTTATGTGGAATAACATGAACAGAATTATAATTTTTTTACTACCCCTTTAATATGCATGCATGATGAATTTGAATGTTTGTAATTCTACTAAGCATGTTTTGATCTTCAAATGCATTTGTATTAAATTGTGGATCTAACACCTGTAGCTTCTCGCTCAGCTTTTGTACTTTAGAACCATATGAAGTTTTTTCCAAGTCTTTGTAACCGCAGAGTTGAAAGCCCTCCGTAGACAAGCTCGTCGGCAGCGTTCTCTCGAGCCCCCTGAAGATCTCCTGTTTTCAAAGAATCGTGTGGTTCGGCTCCATGTGTCTTTTGTCGTACCCTCGACCCCCAAGACGTGTGTATCTCCCACATCCTCCCCTCTCAACGACCCCTCCACGGGCCCATGAGCCCCTTCAACCCTCCTCAAGAGACGAGGGCCAATGAACGCGGTCTTTTAACACCTCAGCTCGAAAAACTCCCACACAAGCCCCTCTGAGCTTCAGTGCTCCAGAGTCCCACACACTCAAAAACTTCATTAGCGCAGTTTCTCTCGAATGTGGAGTGGAAAACAAGCTTGTTGATTTGTTTCGATTACCTAAGTGGGTTGAAACATGTTGGGCTTCTAAATAACATTTTGACAAAATTGGCCTGCAGGTTTGTGCTTGATGGTTGTTCAGTGTTGACCCATCAGGAATGTGGGTATAAATATTACATTAAATAAAAAAACGAAAACTCGTGGTATAGATTTGCCAAAATGGACTCATGCGTGTTTATGTTGCGTGATGGGTAGGATTAGGGTTGTGGTGTAGATGCGTATCATATGTACGTTACACGAAAACTGCGTATCATACCCACGCCAACTAATTTCTTTATGCACGCGAAATATATGCATGCCAAAACGTGCCTCTCATATATACGCCAATGTCCATTTTTTGCATATCAGTACCACGAGTTTTGGTTTTATTACGCATTTCTATGAGATTGGTTTGATGCTAGAGTGACATTTCCCGTGCATATTCATGAACAAACCTTAATTTATCATTAACTTAATAAGGTCTCATTGTGGGATTGCAGTGTTTTACATTGTGTGAAAATTTTTTTATTGTTTATGGGGTTCAAGTTTACAGTAAAAATCTTCTTTTAAAAACTTCAAAAGCAGACTAAATTAAAAGTGATTGAGTAGATACAACTGTGTATATATATGTTGTTTTTTAGGCTAAATATTTGTAAAATATTCCTAAATAATATTTGTTTGTATAATTTAGATCTTTTATCTTATTTATATTATATATATATATATTTACTTTATTATTCTTTATATATTTATTTAAAATGAATATTTTTTTGAGAATGCTTTTATGCATTTAAAATTTTTTCATCAGTAATTAAATAAGTGGTTGCCAATTGGTTTGGCAGTACTTTGATGTAAAAGTTTTAAGCAGCATTTATGTTGTGCTTTTATGCATTTATACAGATGATATCTGGGGCATAACGTGACATAATAAAATTAGCACTTTGAGATTATACGTATTTTATTTTCCACAGTGCAATATTGTTGGTTATATACCACTACCAGTACTTTTTCAGTATTAATGTGGGTATTGGTTAACTAAGTGATCTGATATGTATTCATAAATCAGCATAGGCAGTGTGTTTAGTTGAATATGTGATTCAGTTCAGTCTTGATATCTATCACAAGTATTTTTATATTACGTGTTTGTGTTTGACTTGATACAGTGCCAGCTGTTGTGTTCTGTGGACAAACGCAGATGTCTCTCAGGTCACACACCTGCATTTGGGCTAAAGATCATTTTAGGGAAGGTGTTTAGGGTTCAGCATGCCTGTGCGTTTTATTACAGATTAAAAAACACAACAAAGTTTTAACATTCATTAGAACTACACAAATAATATAATGCCTAGTGGTTTGTTTATATATACAAAGTTTTTAAAACTTTTGCATCTTTCTGAAAAGGTTTAAATCTCAATTGCGAGTTGCATTTTAACTACGTCAGTTTTAAAACTGTTAAACCTTTAACTTTTCCAGCAATGTGTTGGTTAAAATGTACACTGAGGTCTTAAAAATGACTCTTGAATCAACTCTGCTCTCTAAATTTGGCTCTAAAACATCATTTAAAAAGATTAAATGCGTAATTTATATATTAGCAACAGCCTAAATGTTGCCGCTTTGCATGCTGTAAGATGACTTTCAGATTTTGTACTTCAGAGGATTTATTCAATCATACTGTATTTTGCCATGTAAAATAGCCAATAGCTGCTATTAACTTGGTAACGAAACTTGATATTTGTGCATTTCCGAAAAGTCTCCTGATTTTTCCTTGATGTTTTCTTTTGTGTGTCTCCTGTGACTCATTCTCTGATAGGCTGTCAGTAATTGGTTCATTGGCCCCTCACGCAGCAGGCCCTCCTTTCTGCGTGACACATGAAGAACAGAAAGGAAAACACACACACACACAGTTGACAGCTCACACACAGACGCCCAACGATGACCCTCTCTCGCATGTGCTTTTGTTTCTTCGTATGGATGGCAGGTAAGAACTTTCCTTTACGTTGCATATTAAGAGCTGTCAAACTTTTCATGTGATCAGACCACGGTGTGATACAATAATATGAGCTCAGTGCGTGTACGTCTGCAGAAGTCAAAATAAACTGATGACTGCTGTTATATGTTTTGTTCGAACACTGTCATAAATGCATGTGTCATCCAGCAAAGATGGCATTTTTAAAGGATTTTTTCAAATAACGTAGTGTGAAGGTATCAGTGCTGCGTCGTATAGGCCCAAAAATGTTTACATCCTTGGACAATTACGAGACATTTGGATTTGATGCAAGTGTTTGTATATCTAGTTAACACAATGCCTTCACGTTCAGAAATATATAAAAGATTTCTGATATTTATCAAATGTGTGTAATAATGTGTTACAAGCCAGGCACTCCACACTCTCTCTCACACTCAAGTTTATGTAGAATAGCAGCTCATTTGCGTATAAATATATTTTAATGTAAAATAAATATTTGTATGTGTTGATACATATATTTTTAAAACGCTGACCGTACTTTTTTATTATTTAAACGTTTGCGCTCTGGTTTGTTTGTTGCTGGATTTCCAGAATGACCTGCTCTGTCGAAGACAATGTTAAACAAAAATCGCTTTCCAACTGAAGTATGATTCCCTAAAGATTCACTTTCACGCTCTCAACCTCTTTTGGATATCATACTGAACTAGATAATGTCATTTCCGTGACATATAACATATGAACTATAATGATTTTTTCTCATATGAATCTATGCCCACATAAGCGCATCTCAAAGTGTCAAGGTGAAAATGTGTCTCTGATAAGAGAGGAAAACTATTTTGCAAGAGGATACATACAACACAAATTGCCCATAAGCATACTGTGTGTCTCTTCAGGTTTCCATTCTTACATAACAAGGAAATTACTGCCTCATGAGTATCTAGTTCTGTGTGGTTTTTCAGTTCTGCTTTAAACCTATCATTTTTTACTGTTGTGCTTTCTGTATGAAAAAAATACAGAACTGATTTAGTACTGTATATCAGTGCCTTTTGATACCATTCAGAAGTAGCTAAACTGATGTTAAACCACAAAAACAATATGTGAATAATGACCAGAGCCGTACTTAAAATGTTTTATTTGTTTCTCCTTTAGCGGCTTTACTGCCCACCTTCCAAGCAACACCGTCTGTTATTTACGCCAAAATCAACGACTCAGCAACTTTGTCCTGTGAGTGTCCAGATCACGCCTGCCAGGAGGTTTTTTGGTACCGATACCTTGAGACAACAAAGACTCTTCAGTTCCTCATGTATGTCAACAGCGCTGGCAGAGAGCAACATGGAGAGAACCTGAACCCCAGTCGCTTCAAGGGGACGGTGTCGTCCGGAAACAGGGTGGGCTACACCCTGCGTATAACAGGACTACAGAAGGATGAAATCGGCCTGTACTCCTGCATGTTTAAAACTAAAAGTTTTATGCCTGTCGGATATTACATAATGCCTGGAGGTATAGCAGCGCTCTCCTTCTCTGTTTAGACCCTGTTTTTCCTTTAATGTTGTTAGTGATGGTTTGTGAATGACGATTTTAGGATGAAAAGATCAAAGCAATGAATCTGAGACACCTAATGTTGTTTGTAAAATCATGTTGAACTTTCCATCCCTAAAGTGAGAGGATCTTTACCTGGTGTTGAGTTGGAGACGCAGTAAGATGTGAAGTGTTCTGGCCTAAGAATCCTAGAGTTTTGTTCGTTTAAGCAGTCTTGATCTTTTAGTCTGGAAAGTGCATGTTAATTGACTTTGTTGTCAAGCTGTTCCACACTCTTCTAGTTTATATATGTTCTGTCTTGATGTTCTGTGTTCTCCAGTGAATCCTCCGACAGTTCAGCCGCCAACAGTCACGACCAAGTCAACCAAGAGCTCCTGTATTTGCAAAACCCCCAGCTCCCCTAAAGGTACGGACTAAGACGTGCTTTTAGATGTTTTTTTCTGATTTTGTGCTGTTTACAGTTTAATTGTGACCCTGGACAACAAAACCAGTCGCAAGTTTTAATTTTCCGAAACTGAGATTTACACATGATCGGAAAGCTGAATAAATAAGCTTCCCATTGATGTATGATATGGATGGATAGGTCAATATTTGACCGAAACTATATAAAAATCTGGAATATGAGTGTACAGAAAAATCTAAATGCTGAGAAAATCACCTTTAAAGTTGTTCAAATAAAGATCTCAATGCATATTACTAATCAAAAATCAAGTTTTAATATATTTTCAGGTAAGAAATTGACTTAATACCTTCATGTAAAATGATCTTTACTTACTATAAGGATTTCTGGCAAAAAAAAGAAAAATCAATAATTTTGACCCAATGTATTTTTGGCTATTGCTACAAATATACCCCAGCGACTTAAGACTGGTTTTGTGGTCCAGGGTCACATATTGTTTTTTTATGTCATGTTGCAGGCTGTGGACAATCAGTGCTTTGGCCGGGCATTGGTGCTCTTCTGCTTTTGGTCGTTGCACTTGCTGGCACGCTTTACTACTTCAGTCGTGAGTATACACACACAAACACACACACACACACACAGTGTTTGCACATGCCTTTGTAACATACTGGTATATCACAGTGGTCAATAAACTTTAGTTTCAGTGACGTTTACTCTCTCATGCGTAGTTTAAGATGTGTTTAAGAAGTCCATTGTGAGAGTTTCTGAAGTTCTGCCTCACAGTGCTTATAGTTTAGCAACAGCAGAAACATTTAACTGTATAATAAAAGTGAAATTATATTAAATACAAGTTTGATCTACAATGTCATATGCACATCAAGTCTGCCTCATATTCTTTTTTATTTTTTATGTATTGGGACAGGTCTACCTAAGAAGTGCAGACATCGATTTGCCAAGTAAGTCAAGCAATGTTTCAACATGTTGCTGCGTAATGAGATTTTCAGTGTTTTTTTTTCTTCTTAAGACTAAAATATCTCTTAAATCATCTCTCAGCCTAATACATAAAACATAAAACGGTTGTGGGTTAATGTTCATCTGCGACACTGACACTGTGCATGTGTCTACAAACTTATTAGACTTTAAAATAAAACTTTCATAAACACTTAAATCATTTGTTAGCCTATTTCTGCCAGCACCATGAGCTTACCTTTTAAAATATGCTCTTTTTCTGTATAGGACGAATCCGTTGCGATGAGGTGGGAAAACACACTCTTCATGTGGAAACAAACGTAAGCCTCTGCGTTTGGATTAAAACATGACTTACCCTTTAAAATAGTTTAAATACAATCTTCGCCTTATACAAAATAATCAACTTTTTTTGTTTACTTGCAGGTGGTGGTCTTTTTTCTCTCCAAAGTGTGGACCTGTCAAAGTCTCAGAAATTTTGCTGTGGCTTCAAAGATATATAATATATTGGGTCTAAAGCTGTAAAAAATGTGTGTATATATAAATAACAGCTTACATTTACAGTTCAGTCTTGCTATTTAACCAGATTGATTGTCTGACTTGATTGAATTAAACTAGAGCAGAGCATACCACCAGGACCACCACAAAACTAAACTCACTCTAAACTCGGACTAACCTCAGCTGTCTTATTTGAGCTTTGAGTTTAGTTCTCGCCAGTACAGTATGCTTCATGTGCGACTAAATGTATAGTTTTCTAATTGTGATGTTCTTTTATATCATATGCCCTTGTTTATGTTTTCATGTTATACTCATTAAAAAGATCTTTTAGTTAAGTTTCAGTTAAATGAGTGTGTTGGGTTATTTCTCTTGTTTTGTTTTGTAGGGTTTTATGGTGTCCCCCCCGTCTTACATATCTGAGGGTGTGTTGGTTGATGTGTTTGGGTGTTATCAAGTTTCCTTCTCTGAGCGTGTGTGTTCTCGTTATGAAACTATATGCCTTGATATTGTGTGATGATAGCCAGAAAGTCTATTAGCTTGAAGTATGTATTAACTCAGGGCGATAGACTGCCCATACATACATGTTTTTGGTTAATGTGGTGAAGTACACCTGCTAGGAAACCTGTGAGAATCCGAGGAGAAATAAATGTAAATATCCACTTAAAACCAGTTAAATATTGGTAAATGAACACGTATTTTTTTTATGCACAAGGCAAATATGGATAAATGTAACACTACAGACTAAAAGGGTGTGCAATATGATGCAGGGGAAAAAAACACAATTAAAAAAGGTCTGTAAAATAAACAAAAAAAAATATATGTGGGTATGAGAGTATATGTGCTGCCATTCATGTGCAGCTGTTCTTCCTGATACTTTGAGGCAAATGAACAAACCCCTTCCTGTGCAAAAAGACAGAGCGTTATCTCTCTCGCATCGCTCGTTCAACTTTGAGCTCTTCAGCGCTACACTAAAACAAAACCACCACAGAGAAACCACAGACCTTGCCGCATGGAGAGCGTCACAGACAGACTCTTAACACAAAACCTCCATTACACCGTTTACTTTAGTCTCTGTACTAAAGCATTTTATCATTAGTTCATTCATTTTCTAATGCTTTTAAAACCAATAAATAATTAAACACTATAGATCATTAGATGGAGTACAATAAAGGTCAAAGAAATAGAAGCATTTGTTTTATTTTTTTATTGATCGTACAAAATGATATATCAGTGTTCAATGAAAGATGTTTTTCTTTTCAATCAGAGTACATTACATTCATATACTTTTATTTATTTCAATACAAAACTAGAAAGTGCACAGAATGTCCAAGTATTTCAATTACATTTAGCAAATGTTTTATAAGTGTAATACATTGCTACAATTGTTTACAGTTCTTCAAGTCTTCCTAATTTAATGCAAAGAAGAAAAAAAATGAGAATGCATAGCACATACCCGCAGCAAATATCAGTTAACATGAATAAGCTGCAAAAATACATGTAATCTTAATCAAATGGATATTTTCGAATGCTAAAATAAATATGCTTATATTGCTTGAGGGCTTACTTTGGGGGTTTTCTTACAATGTCTAAATATATATATATATTAAAAAAAAGAAACGAAATTCTTGTTCTTGGTGGCATCTTATTGGATTTCTTGGTGATCTTTGTCTTTACCGGTGAGAATCTGCACAAGAAATTCATTTGAAAGCATAAAAGCATGGTAAAATTTCATCAACTTAGATTTGAAAACATTATTGCTGTATTTACTGTGTGTTACACACTCTCAGAAATGAAAAGTGACAGCATTTGTACCTTCATTTCTGAGAGTTCACTGTGTGCAAAATTAGCTGTCTGTATTAATACGTTTATTCGAGTTTGTCTGTGCTCTGTGCTTTAAGTAGGTGGTATCCATTTTGGGTCACCAAGTATACCTTCGAGCTATGGGGGGTTAAAAATGACGGCAAATATATGATCAAATTACGATAACATATGTAGAAATCAATATTCTTATCCCTCAGTGCCAAAAAATTATTTTTTTTAGTTAACAACTGAAAAAAATAAAATACTAGCTTTGCATTTAAAATATACCTTACATGTGATTTTTAATTAATAAATAAAATTAATTTCAGATATAAATATATTTCATTAAATGTATTATACACGCAAACACAAATGTAACACAAAACGGCTTTTTAAAGTTATAAATAAAAGTATTACCAAGTTATATTTTACAAGAATTAACAATTTCAGACATTTTTTCTATACCATTTATTTCAATATATATCTGCTATAAACATGTGTGTACAAGCGTTATTTTAGGTATTTTGTAAGTGCGCTTGTAATTTAATAGAATCATTATCCTGTGCATTTATACAGTAGGGAAATATAAACACACAACTATAGAATGTTTGGAAAAACAAGAACATTTTTCAAAACTGATTTCAAATTGAAGCTCATAAACATAATTATGTGGGATATATAAAAATTCCCATCATGAATATGCTTCTGTGAAGCGTATAGAGTGCAGGTGGCGTTAAGAAACATTACTGGCAATTACATGCTTTCGATTTTCTGTTTCCTATCGTGTCTGTACACCTTTTACACCTGTGCACCTCTCATTTAACTTTACATGACAAACAACATTCAAGTCAGGCTGATTCCGCAAACATCGTCTACACCTTTAATACTGATTAAAACAAATAAAAACAACCCCAGAAAAACAGCATAACTCTACTTCATGATGAAGGGGTTTTAAGAATGAAAAATAATAAGTAAAAACAGAAATGACGTTTAATCTTTTAGCACATATACACCACAAGTAAGTCTCGGCTAAACAAAACGGTATAAAAACATTACCAAGAAGCCAATTCTACTTACATCAGGTTAAGGTCTGCTGTAAATACTGTGAAACCTCCCTCGGATCCAGGGTTTAAAACACCTGAACTGAGGAGAATCCTAATGCTGCAGTGACTGAAAGTCTGATTTTACTGATCACTCACTAAACTGAGCTCTGTAGAGTGGGCAGCTGTTTAACTTCATGTAATATTCCTCTGTTGTGGTGCGCGTGAGGATGAGTTGGCCTCCTTCCTCCAAGGAATCCCCAGGTAACCCCCATCCCCCTCACCTTCACCTCGATCTTGGCCGTGTTTTGGGTCTGAGATCAGGTTCTTTTGGTGAGTCAGACAGGGATCCCCAGGTAAGAAATCAGTGAATGATGAGAAATTAGCCAAACTGAGAAAGTGACTCAAAGCTAAATGGGGGGCCATGGAAACTGAGGGTGGACTGCCTGTCATAAACAGTATCTCTGTTTGACTGGAGGTCTTCCTGAACACCCACCTGCCAGATATAAAAAAACAGAATCTCCCTTTAAAGATGGGTCAACGTTTTTGTATATATACATACATAAAAGTTGGAAAAAAATAATGTTTTTCAGAATTTTCAAGTTTGTAGCTATGACAATATTTTAGCTATGTTTTCTATAATCAGTATCACTAGGTGAGCAAAAAAAATTAAATATAAGTTAAAAGTAGAAAAGGTTTTTTTTTTGTAAAAAGTAGTTTTAACTCAATTTAATATATATATATATATATATATATTTATTTAATATTTGTACACCAGGTAAATACTTTAAAGTGTTTATGTACTGTATTCAGACAATGGAATCAATTACATACACACACACACACACACACACATATATATATATATATATATATATATGTATGAATGTATTTGATTCCATTGTCTTATTTGTAAGTCATTTTGAATAAAAGTGCATGCTAAATGTAAACATATTCACAAGAAATGACACTTGATTTAAAAGCATTAATTTATTATAAAAAAGTGTTTCAGTTTTGTGATTTAAATGTACTGTTGTTGTTATTATTCAGTCTGTTTTGATTTAATTATATATTTATCATCAAGGAAACTTTGCAAACTCACATTGTACCTATGATGATACTACTAATAATAGCAATCATAATAACATGGAAAATATCATTAAAATTCGTGATTTATTATTTATTATAAAATACTGTTTTGTTTAGCTACTTTTATTATGTAGTTGTATTAGTATTAATTGTTCATTTATAATATGATACTCGTTGTTGTTATTTATGAAACCTTTATGTAGTTAATTGTTTTTATGGTTATTATTTAATAAAATATGATAACGTACTGTGTAATGTAGCTAATGTATCAATTATGATTATGTTTATGATTACATTGTTGTTTTTTATCACCATATGTCTGTTTTATGTATTTCTTATTCATTTTATTTTTAACATAATTTGCATACCTGACAGATTCGTCAACAGATTTGTTTTTGTTGCTAAAATCGTAAACTCATATTTCCACTGTGTAGCTACATGACCTATGTGAATGTTACGTTACTTTCCAGGCGACGTAAATATAGACGTACATGACGTCAGACCGTGTTGCGAAACATAGAAGAAAGGTGGCGCTGTTTTCTTGTGATGTAACTGATGTGGGCAGCATCATTCTCACATTATTTGGAGACTCGCGGAACGCCTCCAGAACAAAGGTGGTCTGAAGCTTTCTTACAGAGATGCACATCTTTCCGCTCTTCTTGGGAAACATTGTGATCCTGTCATGACGTCAGGTGATATTGCAGACCTTTCTGAGTTTTTCCCACCGAGATAAGATAACAGAAACACACTTTTTAAGCAAAATGATTCATTTTGTGTCACAAACTGTCTCAAATGAGGCTACTTTCTGGTCCCCAAACGAACATGTTGACAGTTAATGTGATGAATTACACTAGTTTGAACTTGAGGAGAACTGAATTGCTACTAATCTAGCTAAAAACGGGAAAAACGAGAAATAAAAGTCAGGTTAATGACATGCATTCATGCACTTAAGTGAGCTTTCCATGTAGATGAGCATTTTAATTCAGCATCTACTGTACATCCTCCTTTGAGTGAACATAAACGACTTTGAAAGCGTGAGAATATTCACACTTCGTGTGCATAAATAGATCTTAAAAACGTGAATGAACAAACCGCGTGGACGCAACATAAAAACATTCCATGCATAGGCTACATATGTAATACCCTTTGTACACGTCATGTATTCAAGTTGCAGGGCAAGAGTCGTCCATCGAAGGTTACAGGCCCCTCAGCATGCGGTTTAACGCGCGATCAAAGAGCTGCGCGCGCCGCTGCTGGTGCATGCAGACCCCCTTCAGCTGCACGCATGCTGCAACACTGCACAGACTATACTACAAGATACTTACCAAACAACAGACACCTGTTTTATAGACCGAAGTGTTAAAAAAAATCCACACTGATCTAGATGATTTTCATTTTTTGCATATAATATTTTTCTGATAGAGTTCATCAATGCATTAAGGTTGATGGCTAAAACTACTTATTTGGCTATACTTTTATACTGAATTTTTTTTTTTTTTTTTTTTTTTTTGCAATTTCTCATCATTCACTTAAGTTTCAATTATAATTTTTATTAGTTGTTTTATGGTTCATTGCCTAATTATTTTACATATTGTGATTAAAATCATAGGCTGTTAAATGACCACTATAACATTTATATATAAATATCCGTCTGTCTGTCCGTTTATCTGTGCATTTATGCAAAAGTTGTTTTTCATATTAATTTGAATAATTTAAGCAAAAAAAGAGAAAGAAAGAAATTGTGATCAATTAACCATATCTTTGCTAGTTAAACTTACAATAAATTTTGATTTGTATTTCCACATTACTAGCTGTGTGTCTATCATGTAGTCATTTTATTTCCTTCTTTCTTG
>JAUCNO010000425.1:12779929-12803470 GCA_032353835.1 Enteromius viviparus
GGCACTAATCAATTTCCTCCTAGCTTTAATAGTAAAACAGGATTTATTTCTAAAGTAAAAACCAAGCTTTACTTTCATCTCAGTCTCAACTAAAACATGATTTTTCATGATAATTGTGCTGAGCTATAGATTTCAAACCCCATAAAGTGTTATTTATGTTCCGTGATGTCATATTTTCTCTTTAAACTGGTTTAGTGGGACATTTTAAAGGGTTTTCCATTTTAGTCAACAAAAACAGCCTTTAGAATTTAATATTAATTATAAAATCAATATTCTGGTCCATTTTCTCAACAGATGACTCTAAATTTTAAATGATATGCATCTGCTAAAAGTTCATTTAGTCTTATTTTAGAAGATGAAAGCATACAGTAGAAAGCTTTATAGCTAATGGTCCAAGTCTGATGGACTAAAAGCCACACAACTTCCACAATTTTGATTTCATGTGGTGTTTTAGATTCAGGTAATGCATTTTCTTTCACTCATTTCTTTCCATTTGTAGTCTGGGTGGTCATAAAAACTGGAAACCTTTCCTGACTGAAGATACACAGCCATAAAAGTACACAAAGGAAGCTTAATGTCACAATAGCAATACCTTTGGACGGACTACAAGAAAGTGAGAATATCTGACACATATGCAGGCATACGTATAAACACGTTTGACTTTTAACACGTTTTAACACACAAGGTGTGATACTGATGAAGAAATAACCTCCAGGTGTGATGTGGTTGAGTCAGCACATTATAATGCATTAAATAAAATAAATAAAAAAGGGGTCCCATTACACTTTTTCACATTTTGAATTGAGATGTTGAAGCGCCAAATCTGACATCACCGCTGCCTCTTTTAGTTTTTCACGTACGCATAATCTAAAAAGTTGAAGTATTAAAGACATTGAAAGTGACTGAAGGTACTCATGATGTCCTGTGCTTTTCCGTGTCTATATTTAGTAGTTTGTTCTCCATGTGGCTTGTTGACTGAGTTTCTGTCCAGGAGTCAGGCATCTGAATTTAAGTTTGCTGTCAGTCGCTTATTCAAGCCTAAAACACCTCAAAAAACAAGTTCTGTTCCAAAATCTAGTGAGTTGCCTTTTTGTCTACTGCCTGCTACACTTAAAGCCTTCTGCTCACAAGGAAATCCAAAATCAGATTAGATCATTAAAGAGCTATTTCTATTTCATAATGAACTTAGTTAGGGTTTGTGTTCTCCACAAATGGCAGTGCATGAGCCAATGTCTTAGAATTTGGCCAAAATTAGGTAGCACAATGATGTCTAACACAATTATGATGCAGTAAAATGTTGCCTAAAGAGGTTCCTCACCAGGAATTGGAACAGAGCTTTGGTGAAAGTTAAAAAATCGAGCTCTTGTTGCTTAAGTGTGCACAGCTCTTGGCGTATGACATCACGCTTGCACAATGATTAGGCAACGAACGTGTTTTGATTCAGTCTCTGATCATGCTCAGAACAACAGGAATCTCTTAAATGGCCTCAAGGGCATTTAAACCTTCAGCCTACCAGACTGGATGTTTAACCTCTAAAAGACAGACAGCACAAACACATGCTTGCGTTAAAGATGAAGCTCCTGCATACAGACTGTATTAAGTGAACAGCAGATAAATCTAACTGTCCAAAATACCATCTCATGCCTTAAATACCCAATATTAGCTGCTGAATCTGCACACCTAACATACAGAAATAGTAGTTGTATGCGTTATTTGAACTGCAGGCTGATGAAACATGTGTTCAGATCAATAGTGCGTCACTAACTGAGTGCCCAAACCACTGTAGATCAATACAATCGTCTACTGTTAATCACACCACACAGACAAACGCCAACAGACTAGTCTGCTTATATATATCTGGAGTCGGCTGGATCAGTGTGGTACCCCTGTCAGATGTTGGTTAGACAACTCCAACCAACCAGTGACAGTTGTGTCAGTGTCTGTTGGTGCGGTGTGAACATGATTCTTATTTTTCATAAGATTCTAAAGCCAACAGCCAGCTTGAGCCAACTAGTCTGTTGGAGTCTGTCGGCCTTTTTCTGTGCGGTGATATTTGGCCTTTACGATACACTCAAATCCCTTGACAATGAAAGGAATGCTTACAAACACCCCAAAAATTGTATTTCTAATACAATATTGTCCATGTAGTTTGCTGACAAGCATAATGCCTCAAGAACAAGCCTCAAGAACAAGTTCTATAATAAAATCTTACCTTAATTTGAAACTTTATGTACCATTAAATCAAATCTTTGTACATTTTTATATCATTTTAAATGCTACAAGTGAATTCAGACATTACAACAATGTACACAGATTAACTTTAAGATAATGGCAAAGGTAATATAAATGTAAAAAAAAACAAACGCACAACCATTGATGGATACTGATACATTTAAAAGCCTGTGATATCAAACCAAATTGTTCTGATTGTGCATTCCTATATAAAACACTAAACTTCCTTTAAATGTATGGGCTACATGCACTAGGCTGTATGATAATTATACCAATTTATACTCATATGTTGGAAACGGATAACAACAGAAACGAAGACTTGCACGAAGGCTCCGATTATTTTGAAATCAGTTCAAAGTTATAGTATGCGCTTATGTATGCAGTATATATAACTGTATCAATAGGATTTGTTGTTACATATTAAAATACTACACAAATCACCAATGCACATTCTCCACAGTGAAAGTGAGAACGTGTCTTCCTTCGGGCGTTTAACGTCAGTAGTTGATGCTGAACCAGGCTGGCATGTTGCACTGTGGGAATGTGCAGCAGCTGGATGGCAGCCCATATACCAACATTGGCTAACATCAGCCCCATATCAGAGAGCTCTGCTCATGCTCAAAATGACACAGCTCCTCATGACATCTGCATAACACCAGTTTTAGGTTGCAGGAAGCATACTGGTGATATTAGCATCACGAATGACACTAGGAAAATGAATCAAAAGTTAAAAAAAAGCTACAACAAGCATATGTTCAGCTACTTAATTAAATCATACTGTATTTTGAATTACTTCTAAAGCGGAATCATTACAAATTCTGCAAAAAACATACACTCTAGTCTTATATACATACAGAATGAAAACCATTAAGTCCAAGATTTTTTAAATCTAAAGAAATCTTTTTTCCACTAGAAAGAACTTTTTGTAGAAAGGAACGTTCCCATGGATGTTAAAGGTTCTTTAAGGAACCATAGATGCAAATAGAACCAAAGAGAACCTTCATTTTTAAGATTAATAGTCTAATGAATCACAATGCTCTTTTAAGAAACACGCCAAGAAACGCTATCGACAAACAACTACTGCGCATTGCATCACCTGGATTTGTCATGATATTGCCAGTAAAACAGATAACGGAGACTCAGAAGGCCTTGGAAGCTGCAGCTTTATTAAAGTGCCGAAAGTTCCACTTTTTGTAAAACATTTCCCAGCATTCCCCACACATTCCAGCACTCCTCCTCCCTCGGACGGTTGCTGTGGGACCAAAGCCAAGACCTCCTGACCAGCACAAACTCAGGCTCACAAGAAAGCCCACGATCATATCCTCACACTGCCAAGTCACTCACTGCACCTCAAACACAATACTAAACAAACCCATGCCTACGCAATACTCTCTGAGACCTCAAGAAGATTATATCCAGTAAGAGACACCTGTTGCTCTACAGCGACGTCCCGCAGGGCTGGTTGGTCCTGCGTGCCGCGGATCCAGCTGAAGATCTGGCCCATGTCTAACGGTGCTGAGTGTGTGACGCTGTCTCTGTGGCTCTGCTGTGTCTGCTGTCTGAGCTACAGCATGTTCCAGGCACAGGGAGCAGGGGGAGGGGCCAGAGGAGTGGTTAGGGCAAATGGGCGGGGTTTTGTCCCTTTAGTGAAGGCGGAATTAAAAGGAGGGAGGGAAGGAGGAATGGCTAAATAGGGAAGCACGTGGAATTTGTACCACCTGACCGAGACGTCTGACACTTTTAAAGCAGGGATAGCCAAGGCGTATGTGAATGTTCACACGGTATGATCCAAAGGTAAACGTTTATGGTTATTTTTATGGTGCATTTCCAAGATTTGCACAGGGACAATAAAAAACCAATTGGAAACCAATTGAAACAGAGGTGCGGTAACTTATAATTCATAGTGGAAAGTAGCCTACTATATGTGACAAAGGTGCTTTATCAGTGCATCAATATATGACACTGTCGACTCGACCCCCCAAAAAAAGAACCTGTATGACTGTAAACAAAAAAAGATATTTATTTGTAACAATGTTGGTAATCAAATTAGTTTCCATTAACCTCTATGTGTTCATCCATATAATGGAAGCTATTGGGAATCGAAAGTGCTTAGCTACCAGTATTCTTCACAACATCTTCATTTACTTTCCCTCATCTCCTTCCAACCCTTTCTGGGTGGAAAAAAAGCATTAAAGCCAAAGGAATCACTCCTTACCAGCAGAATGTCACATTTTAAGAGAAGGAAGCATTGTATTTTTATATTTAGCAACAGTTTCTCATTCTTTAGTGCACCAAACACTGTTTTTAAATGTGCACAGATTTAATCAGGGATTTAAATGCCTAATCACGATGCACTGTATCCACCCCAAATGCCGAGAACGAAGTATGCCAGTTCAGTGAGATTTGTTGGGTGTGAACATCAAAACTTTTCAACTGACATCTCATCAGATGTGGACATGCAGTTAGGCGTGTTAGACAACTAAAGACAGCCAACCTAGGTGCCACACCGGGGGTGAGGCCAGAAGTGTTTAAGGGGGTGGGCCTACATAAAACTAGATGGGCCAAGTCAAGTGTAGCGTATAAAAACACAGTACAATGGATCGATACACATTACTTACAAAGCATTTAATAGCCTTGCATAGCATTTAATAACTAACTCAGATAACCAATGAACAGTTGTGTTTTTATTAAATAACATTAACAAACAGAAGGAATATTGTAATTAATGTTAATGTTATTTGACGCATTAGCTAGCTGAATGTATACAGTAACACTGTATATGCTTATATGATGCTTCAAATGTTTCCGATCAATAAATCAATCACCCACAGGTGACTTCATTTGTATACAGTCCAGATCGACACAGTTTTGCAGGTAACTTCAAGCAAAGAAACGATTTACAGTCTTGACTTTTCTGTATTTTACTATATTATATGATCTGAGAATAACATCCCCTCAACTCTCAAAGTCACCACCTGACTGGAAATGTTGACTTGCATTCCTGGGGGTTTCATTTCGACATATGAAGCCTTAATCAACAGCAGCACACTAAAACGCTTCGTGTCAATCCTCATGATGTCGATTGAGAAAGAAGCCCAAAGGAACCTGATATTACAAATGACACAACTATGGCTAATTATTTCCAGAGTGCTACTTAGAAATACACAAACACTGCAATTAGATAACACCAGTAAGAGTCAAACAGAGGGCAAAATAGGCTAAATTATGAGCTCAATTTATTCATCCATTTTCCAGAATCTTGAACGTATCACAATAATATTATGCGGCACAACCGTTTACAAGTGTGAAGGTTTCTTGAGCAGCAAATATTACAATGATTTCTGAAAGATCATGTGACACTTAAGATTGGAGTAATGGCTGCTGTACATCACAGGATAAATGACATTTAAAATGTATTCCAATACAACAAAACTACAACTAAAAAGCCACGATGTCCACATTTGAATAATTCAATACATAAAGGAACAAGTGAAGCTTGACCTCTTGCAGACGGACATCCTGCGTTTGTGCACACATGTGCACAAGCACACACACACAAGCATGATTCTGTGAAACAAAAGGTTCGACACACCCTCCTGCAACTATCAGAAGCACTTAGACTCATGTTAAGTGAACATTAACTGACATGAACACCTGAAGGCAGAAGACTACTAATTATTAATGGTTTAAGCTGTTTAAAAAAAACTCTGAGATTTTAAGGTATGCATAATTACAGACACACCTAAGATTTCTGTCTGCTAGCCCACAGAGCAAGTCAAACCAGCTGTGTTATCTTGAGAGACACTCAGTGATGTTCAGACTTTTTAAAAATGTATCCATCAAAATCTTCATAATATACTAGCATTATACATTTTATTGAGTTTAGCAGCCCCTGGCATTGCACGGTGTTTGTCAATGTAACTGGAGCACCTGATGAAGTAGAGTTTCAAGACATTATATATAGTAACAAAATGTCCCTGAGAGCATTTCATGACCCAGTCACAGGACACTGAAACACTTCAGAAATACCAGGGGCCTTCTAGCAAACAAGTGCATTTCTAGCAATACAAAATCAATATATTAAAGGCACTGCACATCCATAAATACATTCCACCACCGTCTCTATGGGTATGGCTCTCTAAAGAAGATGGAGAATTGTGTCATGAAGGAATGCTGTTTTACATTTTCTGGGCTGGCTGTGCAAACAAGGCAGAGCTGGGTGATGAAACATGCATGGCATTGAAGGATTACAGTTCATATCTGTGACACTTGATTGAGTGGGGGTAATAGTTCAGGTAAACAGCAGGTCAGTGACTGAACAGGACTTCCATAGGCCACAAGAGGGAGTCAATGCGCCATGAGAAGGTAAAGCATGACAAGTATATTCTTGATGATGGATTATGCATCGTTTTATGCACGCATTACACATATTGCTTTAGCAATTTGAATGAATTTTCATTCATTTTCAGGCATAATATTCCAAACTTTTCACAGACACAAAGCTATTTCCTTGTTAAAAAAAAAAAATTATAGAAATTAACCTGATTTTTTGCATGATTATCTGTGCCTAGAAAGCACAGCTTAAAAAAAGTATGTCATGGTTTTCCATGAACCCTCAGAAAAAAAGTGCAATTATCATTGGGGTGGTACCCCATATAAAAATAACATAATGCACACTTCTGGTAGTAACATGTAGCATGTAAAAGGCACAAAGATGTAGGCTACCTATCACAAGCGTTGTACCTCTTTTCCCCGATAATGTAGTATATGTAATTCTATTCTGAATGAGCCTATAATTTCAAAACAAACTGTGCAATCTACCTTACCTGAAACCTTGAGGTCTGAGGAACGCTGGGTGTTTGTGATGAAGCGTTACCATGCTACAAAGAAAAAAAGACAGAAACAAAGAAAAGTGACTTAGCACCTTGTCAAAATGTGCAATAACCTAAGGGTTCGTTGTTACTACCCCCAAAACAATGAGTAGCCTATCTAAAGAATAAATCCCGAATAAGTTTATGAGAAAATACGGTATTTTGGATGCGGTCAATTACCGTCCTTTCTCATTGACTTTCGAATTTATGAAATTGCAATTTTAGGTTGACACTTTGCTGTTACGCAGCGCATAAGCCATTTGACATTTTTTAAATTATCTTAACTTCTTTCTGATTTTACAATTGCAGAGCTACTCCAGTATCCGGGATTAGTCACTAGAGGAAACTTTACAATACATGCAAAAGCATTAAAACTCAGTTTCACTAAACTAAATACGACAACGCCCAACTTTCGTATATTGACTTTCTGTTTTTTTAATAGGAACTGAACCTGTGTGAAGGCTACAAGTACATAGATCAATTTAATCCTTAAGTGTTTACATTTGTCAGCTCTTAAAAGAACCCTCCTTTGATCACTACTACTTTTTTTATTGTTAGTTAGTTTTCTCTGCAGTTCAAATCATGGTACGGATCTACTTACGATGTTCGACCAATACGCTGCGTACGCCATGGCGGAGGACGAATCGTTAGAAGGCAAGAAAGTTAGACTAACTTCCTTGAGTTCCGTTCGCTTGCTTCTTTCATTCAAGTGAGGTGCGCTGCTGTCTCGTTCTCTAAAGCCACTCCCGTGAGCGTGGGTACCACAGCACTATCGGTAATTGCAGTAAATAAATTATGGGCCGGTTTCTCTTTGTTGCAAGATGTGGTGAACTCTTTTGCTTTTAGATGCAATCTGAAAGCTGCTGCTTAATTTGCATTGCGCATTAAAAAATATGCAGAGAGGCTTTGTTTGTTTTACCACAGAAGCATTCCTTTGTAGTGATTGCCCAATACTGTGGTTACAAGACATTTCTGTTTCTCTTTGCAGTGGCGCCTCCAAAAATTGTTCAAAGGGGTGGCTGGCCAGATGGGGCCACTTAAAATCTTGGGGTGGCAAACCAAAACTATAAGCCATAATTTCACAATTGTATTTACTGTTGTAGTAAACTGGCCTGTAGAAAAGTATCAGAAAAAGACTTAAGGAAACATCTACTGCTATACTAGAGCGGCTTGCCTGGCTGGCTGTGAATTTGGACTGAAAGTATTCATAACTGATACTACAGTACTACAATTAACACTGGCAAGTGGGGGGGGCCAATGGGTTGGCCAGGAGTCGGGCGCCACTGTATGTAAGTGACCATTATCATTATTTATTTCGATAATGTATGCACAGAATTAATGCTAGCCACCCTCATGAAGACTGAGAAAAATTACCTTAAAGGGTCAGTTTCCCCCAAATTGAAAATTCTGCCATTAATTACTTACACACTTGTCATTCCAAACCCGACCTTCGCTCATTTTTCGAACACACACTAAGAATTTTTTTTTGACTAGGGAATAAATGTTTTTATTCTTTGCACAAAAACAAAAAACAAAAATGGCGTTTGTGATTCTCTCTAAAACGGTGGAAGATGTAACTCGGGGAAGAAGAATGGTTGAGTAAATTTCTTGCGCCGCTGGTGTCACAAACTGTTTTACCGATGTGTTTACTACGTTTCTGGACCTAAATCGTTTCAGGTGTGTCTACGGAGGGTCAAATAGTTTTCCAATTTAGTACCATGTAGTTGTGTACTATTTAATTACACTCCAGAATATATATTCAAAGCATCAATGTATAACCTGATATTAGTGCAAGATCATATATCATCAGAGCAAGGAAAGCAAATCTGTGTTTATCTGAGATGTGACATCTCACCTTCTCAGTTAATTCATTATGACCTGACATTTCCTCCTGTCTGTTTTCAAAACATCGAATCTCTTAATATGCCCGAGCTCATCTCCATCTGTTCAGCGGCATTACGTATGCGCTGTCACTGCTGCGGTGAAGGATGTGAGCACATGCCTCTTTTCTGTGTGTCCGGGGCCTTGCACTTCCATCCACTCTCTTAATGCACAGGCACATCGAGGGCACACTGAGCCCTGCATCCTTATCCACTGCTCCTCCAGCCGTTTTTGAATTTTGATGTCTATTGGGAATGAACCAATGGTTTATAATTAAAAACAAGCTGTCAATGCCCAATTTGAGTTGCAACCCTAATGAAAAGAGCAGCATTGCAGGTCAAAAGCAAATGTAGTGTTTTGGAAGCTGGTTGGTAGTATGTTTTTTGGTGAACCTATTTTTATTATAAATACCATAATGGTTGAGTGATTAGTGAAATAGCAATGTAATGCACTAGCTAAAACAGCATCCTCTCTTTAGAAAAAGCAACATCCATAATTCCCTGGCAGGTTGTTGTTCCACTTTGCGCTGTGGTCCCATCACATTTCAAACAGATACCAGATGTAGTCACTCCTGTGTAGAAATTTGTCTGGGAAAGGGAGTTAATTATTGGCTGAGGCACTCATCTAATTGGATCTTGAAAATACTCTGTAATAGCAAATTTTGAGCATCTTTCAACAATGTAAAAAATAACTTTTTTCAATGAAAGCTTTAAGAAACTGAAGTCTCGATATCCGGTTTTACTTATCTATTATGAGAGCACAGAAAAAGAGTAAAATAGTGTCTGGGGAATGTCTAAAGGTTGTTTAGAAAGATATAATTTTTCTGTCAGAGCAGGAAAATTGTTCCTTACTCACACCACCAAGGCCATCAAGAATCGCCAACCGGCGTCACTGGTCACAGTACATTACAAATTCAGGTGATGTTTCTTTTCAGTGATTTGCAATGAACTCTTTAGTCTGTTCTGACTTTGGTGTACATGTACTTTGTTGCAGCTGGAGTGCATTTATTAAATTAAGATTTATTACAGTATTTTAGATTAGAAAATCTTAATTTCTAATGCCAGTGCTCAGCCAGAGGACAGACTCAGTTACAGCATATTTGGAAAATGACTGGTTGCATAAAGATAGCAAAATATAAGTATAAGTAAAGTGCTTATATAAAATAGACTAGAGTTTAAAGACTTACTTACAACAGAGTTGTGTTGCATGCTTTAATTTCTCTAAATGATGCTTAGCAACTTTCCCAGAGCACATATATGCTCAAAGGTTGATTCATCAGACTTATTTTTCATTTAAGTATCAGTTTATATTAAGTCAGATGTTTTTTTTTTTTGTAATTATTTTTTAATTCCTTTAGTTTTGTTCTTCACTTAAGATCATGGCTTGCTACTGAGGAGATTCAATTAGAAAATTCTCTCTTCTTTGTGTGGTTATGCTTTATGTACTTTTTCAGTGATTGGAAAAGTGTTGGCAACACTTTAAATTACAACCTGCAATGTACCGAAGATTACACTGAATTTATAGCGTACCTGTAGAGTACCTCTATAGAGTACCTCTACAGTACCTACTCATAGATATAAGGGAACAACATGCAACATTTGGGTAATTTACTGGCTCAAGCAGGGGGACATGTCTGGCACTGCAGGATTTGAGTCCCTGGCGGCGCAGTGTGTTACTGATGGTAGCCTTGGTTACTTTGGTCCCAGATCTCTGCAGGTCATTCAATAGGTCAGAGTGTGACTGTTTGAGGTTGTGGACAGATGCCTTTAAGTTCAAGCAGATGTCATGAATACAGAAAGGAGATATGATACGTACCTACCTAGTACGTAGTGTACAATGTACTGCATCATATTTTGTTATAAGTGCAATAACAATTTGTTCTAAATCATAATTTTACCTAATGCAGTAGGTCATGCATACCACATAATCTTAAAATAGTTACACCTTACATATGAAATATACTAGAAGTACAACTTTTAATTTTCCAATCATTATCTCCTCCTCATTCTAATCTTTTCACACGTACATATGGCTGTAAGTTTTCAGAAAGTGTGGCAGATATACCAAGTGATTTCAGAGTAGGTGCTTCTTTTTCTACAATAGGTAAGGTTGCCATTTCATCCTGTCACCTTTGCATTGGTCATTTCCACAAGAAAGAGTAGGCCACTGTTTTACTCCTTATCATAACAAAGGTATATAAAGTTATGTTCTAAAGGTGTTTATAAAAGCTGTCCACAGAGAAGTAGTCATTTAAGACTCAGAAGTGAATTTAGCAGGGAAAAAATATATATTTTGTGGTGGTACTCGGTTAATGGTTGTGTTCAGAATAACATCCATACTATTTTGCAGTATATTATGAAAGCCTGTTTCCACCACTGAAAAAATAAATATATCAGTTGTGACTTTTTTTCTTGCAATTCTTACAATTTTCCTGAAATAATTGCAAGAAAAATCGTAAGAGATTTAAACTTTAAACTTAAACAGAAATTACGAAATATAAATACACAGGCCTCGGAACTTTGACCTGTTTTCTCAGAATTGTGAGTTTATATATGAAAATTGTAACTTAAATTTTAACTTTTAACCTAACTTCATACCAGTTTATATGTTAAAAATATGTTTGACTTAAAAAAAGTCAAAATTGTAACAAAAGGTTGTTAAAAGATAAATAAATAAATAAATCAGTGGCAGAGGTTTAATCAGATTTTTTAAAAGAAATTAACAACATTTATTAAGCAATGATATATTAAATTAATGGAAAGTAACAGCAAATAAATGTATATTTTGTGAAATTATAGCAAAGCTGAATTTTCAGCATCATCTCCAGTCTTCAGTGTCCCATTGTCCGTCAGAAATCATTCTAATATGCTGATTTGCTTTTCAAGGAACATTTATTATTATTAATACTGAAAACAAATGTGCTGCTTAATATTTTTGATGAAATCATGATCTGCAGTGATATTTAAGGTATTTATTTTCAGGTATTATTATTATTTTCGTTTATTTTGTTTTTTGTACTTTAAATGAAAACCATAGACTGGTATAATATTGAAGATGTTCCTGTCTAGCCCAGAGCTTTGTGGGATGTTTTGAACAAAAAGCCAGTATGGCCTTTGAGCCACATATGATGGTAAATGATACTGTCTGCCTCCTCATGTCAACCCTTCAGGCACGGTCAGCAAGGCCAAGCAACACTGGCCTGTGGAGAAATCAGCAGAGGTCACCGTCATCCGTAGAGAAGAGTTAGCCATGAACTGAGCTGATGTTAGTCACAGCAGGGCAAGATCAAAAGCTGTTAGAGTTTTATATTTGCTTTTAAATTCAATGAATTCAATTCAATCAGCTATAAAATCTTACAAAACACCATAAGATAATTTATGCAAAAACTAAAATATAAACATTATTTATTATTATAAATATACATTATTATTAAGGCCAAGGCTTTCACAGGTTAATTTAGATTAATTTATTTTTATATCTCATTTAAATCACAACATTTCTCACTGGATGATTTTCGGCGGACCAATTATACTGGAGCACCAACTAGCGTTTCTATTGTTCTGAATGTACTTGAAAGTAGGGATGCACCGATCCAGATCGGCCAATATGTTTGTCAGTAAAGCCATCATGTTATCAGCGGTAAATGCCATCAGGTGCATGATTTCACATTGAGCTGTATATACACACAGCCGTTCACTGACAAGCTGCACAAATCCACGCTGATAATGAACATGTTCTGCGCAGCTCGTCAGTGAACAACAGCTGTGTGTAGTAACGTTATATACGGCTCAATGTGAAATCACGCACGGCACAATATTGGTCTGTTGGACTTGGCTGAACAAAAATAAACAATATTTTGTTGCATATGTATTCAGTCATTATTCAATGGTAAACTAAAAATCCATATGAAAAAACTTCTCACTGTTCTCAGGTCAAACATTTATATGCAATTAAAATGCGATTCAGTTCGATTAATTACAAAGCCTCTAATTAATTAGATTAATTTTTTTAATCGAGTCCCAGCCCTAAAAGAAAAATTATTAAAATTTGCCATTACATCACTGCTTATTTTAATAAATTATCAACATTAATATTGCTATTATAGATATGTTATTTTAAATTATCTCTATACATAATTGAATTATATATTTATTATTATTTATATTTGGAGAAATGTCCCTTAAAATCATCAGCATGACACTCAATAATAATAATAATAATAACAAAAGATGTCATTATCCTAAATTAATAAGAAAGAAACAACAATTTCATACTATAATTTGCTAATATTACCATAAATTGATATACTTTAATGTGATTTCTATTTTAGACCAAAAAATTTTATTGTTGTTATTATTTTTATTAACTTTGCATAAATTAGGCAAAAACAGTGACATTTTTTTTAATATAATTTTTCTATTATTAATTATTTAATATACATTTAGCACATAATCACCACACATTATTCAGTGATAAAGTGACATATTTAATTTATATATATATATATACATATATATAAATTATATATATATGTATATAAAGTGACATTTAATATTTATACTTCCGTTTATTCATTTGCATTATATAAACAGAAAAAAATATTTTAAAATGTATAATTATATCCAAGCCTAATTGATTATATAATTTATTTTTTCATGTCTTACAGTAATGTTTAACATGTGCCCAACCAGAATGAAGGGAAACCTGATGATATTATGGAGATGATACTATGGTAACACCATGGTTTCAGAGGGGAAATACCACAGTATTCCTAGATGCAACTTAAAAAGAACATAACAGTAGCCTATCTAATAAAATACTAGTCTACTATAGTCAAATAGTAATACTTTGTCCATTTTTTGTAAGGTTGCCACTAATGACTTCAAAACAAAAAATAAAAGCAAACAAAGTTTCCAGAAGTGTCTTACATAGTTCCTATATAAAATATCAATGTTACGAAGCTCTTTATACGAACAGATTGTTACTGAAATTATATTAATAATAATATATCGATATAGGATCTTCCTGTTGAAGACTCTGCAGTTACTGTGAGCTCATGTACAGAAGCACCAAAGCAAACCCTAAAACAAGAAAGAACAAGATGCAGAGGCCTTCAGCTGTTGATAAAAGCAGAACAAAGCCTGATCACGCTGAACACACTCGACAGCACAGCGCGTTTGAAAACCTGCGCAAACAGCCGAAGGGTCGGAGCAGAACGCGACTGCCTCTCGTCTCCACAGGAAAGACGTCGCCCAGCAGGATTTAAAAGCCTCGTCTTTATCAGACTCCTCTCGGCGCTCGGGCTTTGAAATATAACGACACTCGTTTGTAAATCTCTCTGTGAACGAGAAGAATTTCAAATGCCACAAAATGCCATTGAGAAGATATCTTGTAGGGAGGGTTTTGGATTTGCACATAAAGCTTTCAAAAGAGATTGGCTTCTTTTATTGCGTCCCTCTGTTCATTAAAATCAGACTAGAGGAATGTTTCGGGAAGATTATAGCAAGTGTTAAGCTGAACATTGGCACCTTAAAGGACTAGTTCACCCAAAAATGAAAGCTGGCTAAATATTTGCTCATCATCCGGTCATCCAATATGTAGATAAGTTTGTTTATTTTTTGCACAGATTTGGAGAAATGTAGCATAACCTCAGTTGCTCACCAATGGTTCCTCTGCAGTGAATGGGTGCCGTCAGAATGAAATTCCAAACAGGCAAAATATGAGTCCAAAATCCATAAATAACACATCCTCCAGTAAGAAAATCCATCACCTGTTGTTTCTGACATATTGTTTTGAGCTGTTTTATTTGCGAACAGTGACTGATCTGTGCATATTTCTCTGCTGATTCCGACGAAACAAACATTATTAGAAAGCATTATTATGGCTTATGGACTCATATTTTACTTGGAACCAAAAGTTTGAAGCTAAATATGCCGTGATGATGGAATTGTTTCTTACAAACACGTCTTCTTTTCACTTCACAGGTCTCTCATTCTGACGGCACCCATTCACTTGTAGTTCTGCATTTTTCCAAATATGACGAAACAAACTCGTCTACATTTTGGATGGCTTAAGAGCCTTATTGACCTCAAAGTGCCCCCATGATGGATTTACATCTGAAAGTGCACCGTGTATAAAGTTATTGTCTCTCAAATTGACTCTGAATCACAGAATCGAGTCGTTTTACAGTATATCGAATCCCAAGCGGTTTTATGTTGACATCAACATAAAACATTAGTGCATTCTCGACCCACGCATTGAAAACTCCAATTCATTTTTTACTAGATGCTGCTCTTGGAGCGGTTAACCCTTTCCCCGCCGGTGTTTTTTTGTAATAGTTGCCAGCCACACCAGCACTTTGTCGTAATTCAGAATATTTTCTGCTATGCATATATGAACATTTTATATATCAAAATAAAGAAGTGAGCCTCTGCTTTTAAACAAGCTTTTATATGGGACATTATATAAACAATACAGTATATGTGTTTACTACCTCCAAATGCAGCATTTCTCAGCTTCCAGGCGCATTTTTCTGTATGTATTTTGTATATAAAATCAAAGTCTCAAACAAAAGCAACGGAAAAAAGCATGACAAGAAGGAAACTGACTGATAATGGGAGCTGGTGCTGGTGAAATAACACCGGCGGGGATTGAACCTGCACATCTGGTCTCAGAGGAAAAGACACGTTTGTAACAGGTTTAGCGATGGCTCCAATCATTTCTGAACAATTGATGCGGTCTTTCATATCTGACATGATCTTGTTCGTATTATAACACGCAAATTCATTGGATCAATGCTGTTTAGCAAAGATTAACCAAGCTTCTTAAATAATCCTAAAAATATGAGGGGGGTTTTACCCTCTGTGGGGGAGCATTAAATACGAGACCCTTCGGATTCAGTCTTAAACAACAACAGAAGTGACCTCATCTCCATTAGAGGAAGTCACTTCAGACGCTGAAAGGCAATCAACACTTTGCATAGTAATTAGCAGAAATATGAGTGTTTTACCAATGACTTCCTCTCTCCGAGGCCTGTTCAGGATCCAGCATTAAAGGGTCATCATCCCCAGCCCTGACACACTCACACACACTCACACACCACGTGTCTTTCTCTCACAGGGACCTGCGCATGCAAATGACAATCTGTTATGTTACTAATGAAGGGCTGGTCATGTGACGCGCGTGTGTCCTGAGGGTGAAGAGAGGGGGGGGGTGATTTTAATCCCTGCTATTACATGAAACGACCCCATCCCATTTGTTTCAGAAATGTCATTTTATTAACAGATTTACCTCTATTAATAAAAATGCTTGACAAAAGCATCCTAGAAGCAGTTCTTATGATGTATGCAGTACTCCAGGCTTTACGTGAGGAACAGACCCAAATTTAAGTTAAATGAATTAATAAATTAATAATATGAAAATATATAGATATTTTTAATAAAAATGAATGAATGAAAGAAAGAAAATAAATTAATTCTACACCAATTTAAGTAAATAAATGAATTTAACCATATGGGGGAAATAATACATAAAAAAACATAAAATAATAAATAAAACAAATAAAATAAAATAATAATACAAATAAATAAATAAAAATGAGCATTGGAAAGCTATGGCATGGGGACGATTTTTTGAAGTAAATGAAGTAAATAAATACTTTGTGTAACTTATTTTGTTGTACGGGAATTAATTCATAAAAACAAATGAATGAATAAATAACCAAACAAATAAATAAACAACTTAAGTAAATAAGTAAATAAATGTAAATACAGACAGACAGACAGACAGACAGATAGAAATAAACCAAACTAAATGAGAAATTAATAATTGAATAACTAAACAAATAATTAAATAAAAATGTATTAATTAATAAATAGTGGGATATTTTTAAAGAATAATGACTAATTGAATAAATAACAGTAAATATTTTTTCTAACAAATTTCTTTCTAACCAATTTTGTTGTATGGGAATGAATTATTAATGAATGCATGAATGAATAACCTGTAATGAAATATCTCCCGAGTAAATGACAGTATGTTTGATATCGATTAAATGATCCCTTTAAATGGTTAATTCTTTATAACGTCACATCAGAAATGTATTACTCCATTACAGCTATTTGATAAAACAAACTTCATTTATATGTTGATTAGCAGAATACCATAAAATATCTCTAAGGAGAGCTGAAGACTCGTGCTTCCCGTCATTGATTTTATACACAAGGACAGAAGCAATCAGACATTACATTGTCATTAGCTGGCTATCAGTTTCATAAACGAGACAATGAACATAATACTTTGGGGTGCAAGCTGAATCACTGAATATACAGTTCTTCATAGGAGGAGCACATCTGTCCCACGTCCACTGGGCTTTCTGAGACGACTCATATCTTGTAATAGAGATGACTCAGAGCCTGTATCAGTCTTCAGCAACATGAGATCACCGTATTTAAAGGAACTGCTGCAAACTGCCTATTACACCCATGACTATAATATAAAACTGTCTCACAACAAAAAAAAAAAGTCTCTCCCTGCAAAAGAAAACAATTTAATATAAAATCTGATGGAAAGACTTTTCTGAAAACTAGAGAGAAAAATGAACAGAGAACAGCTGTGTCAGAGAGTGAGGGATTTATTACTCTTATCAGCGAGGCTGCAGTGAGAGAAGACAGACTTAATAATTCATAACATTTTGTTAGAGCTGAGCTACAGCATCGGGGCACATGAGGAGCGAGCTGCTGGCCTCAAGTGAATGACACGGGTTCAATTCTGGCCTGCCATGCTTCCTTTTCCTATTCCTAACTATAAACTCAAGATTTTCTGTCATTCTCTTAACACACACACACTCAAAAATAAAATAAAATAAACAAAACAACATAAAAACACAACCAAATGTTATGTATATAACATAAAAGAACATCACAAAGAAAAACAATACAACAAAATAAATAAAACATTGTAAAAAATACAACAAAACAACATAAAAGAACATCACAAAGAAAAAAATACAATAAAAAAGAAATTAAAAAAATGAAAAGAAAAAATGCAACAAAACAACATCAGAAAGAAAAAAAGTAACACCACAAACCACACACACACACACACACACACACACACACACACAAGATAGCAAAAACACCCATATAAATCAAACTAAAACACAACAAAACAACACAATTATCCACAACCAAAAATAATAACACCTCAAAACAAAAGGAAAAAACAAAGACCCCACAAAACAAATAACAGAACAAATCATAGAGACATAAAAACATAACAAAATATTACAAAACAAAATACAAAAAAAAAACACCACAAAACACACAATAAGCTTAAAAAAGTCATATATAAATATAAAGGTATTTGTTCCTACAAAAAAATATTTTCTTGTCTTCAGTTGTTGTTTTTTTATTAAGTCTTAAAATTAAATTAAAGTGAACAACACAACACAACACAATTGTATTGTGTAGTCTAAAATGGCGATCAGACGTGACTAATTTGAGAAAGGTTGTGTGCTCATTTGAAGCGGCTCCTAAAACAAACTGCTGTAGTGTTTATGTGCTCTGGCCAGAGCTGCAGGTCGGATTTGTTGCCAGGCATTTCTCTGCGTGATCTCAGTGAGGGAAAGGGAAGGAATAACACCATGCAGTTTTCCTTATGTCTGACAAAAATAGTCCCAAATTATTCAATTCACACATTACCATGCATTACTTTACTTCCAGGAACTACTAGTGGCAGTCAATTCATACCGTTAAAGTGCCTCTAATATGGGTTTTTGAAAATGAACTTTCAGGCAGTGTTTAAGTGAATGAAAACATCCTGTAAAGGTTTAAATCTGAAAGTGCCCCGCGTATAAAGTTATTGTCCCTCAAAAAGAGTTGACTCTGAATCATTGAAACGATTTTAAAACCAATCCCAAGCCGTTACATGTTGACGTCAACATGAAACATTGGCATATTGTCCACCCACTTCTAGCGGTGGTCTGAATGAAAATGCTAATTTATTCCTCACCACTAGGTGGCGCCTTTGGAGCGGTAAAAATAGCCATTTCCCTGGTAACGCTGCACACAAAGCAGCCAACTCTGTTTAATCTGGCATTACAGGCAAAGTGAAATGTAAATGAGACCAATACGCAAAGAAGTAAATAAATCATTAAATCGTTTTGGAGTCGTGAAAAAATTCGAGTCGACAATGAAAGTGTTTTTTGAACTTGTATGTATGTCAGACTCCCAAAACCAAAATATTAACCTTTCATAAGCCATAACAGGGGCACTTTAGTATATTTTAATATAAATTCTTGTTTTAAAAACAAAATATAGCCTAATTATGACTTTACTGCTGTTTTAGGCCAGGTACCGTGTCGATAGCTAGGTCTTTTGGATGTATTTTGTCTCACCGCAACACAAACACTGCATGCATAACCAACAGTGACAGATTATGACTGTTTGCCCTTAGTTCATTTACAACGCGGTCGAGCAGCTGTACGTGGCGTCAGTATGTCTCTTTGTTTTCTGAGAGGGGTGTAATAGTCATTGATCTCCACAGGGGTCCGAGAGGACGGCGGGATCCTCTCTCAGATGAAACGCATCGGGCTGTCGGCTCATTTGTATCACGATGACGTTCACAAACATTGCGCTGACTACTCTCCAGCTTCAAAGCATTGGTTTCGTGCCTGAAAACAGCTTCTCATGGTCAGCTTAAGATGAGCTGAAGATGTGTTGCTTCTATCAGAGCAAAGCACAATCAATAAAACCATTCAGAATAGAGAGATGACTATAGAGTCTCATTGATGACTATAGAGGTGATATGCTATAATCATAGTTTTCTGAAGCCATATGTTACCCTTTTTAAACACAAAACCAGTTTTAAGTAGCACAGGTATATCTGTAGCGATAGTCAAAAATACATTGTATCAGTCAGAATTATATATTTTTCTTTTATGCCCAAAATGATTAGTAAAGATCATGTTCTATGAACAAATTTTGATAATTTTCTGCAGTAAATATATCAAAACTTTATTTTTGATTTGTAGTATGTATTGCTAACGACTTGAAAGGTGACTTTTTTGTTTTGTGGTCCAGGGTCTCATATGATTATGTGTTAACGTATGAGTTTTGTTTGTGCTGAATAAAATTATATCCCATTTAAGTTATAAAATAAAATTGACCAATACGTCTGGCTTTTTAGGATGTTTTTATGTTTTTAAAATGAGTATCTTATGCTCACCAATGCTGCATTAATTTGATCAAAAATACAGTACAATTTATGTTATAATTATATTAAATATAAATAAAAAATATAGTATATAAATTATATTATTATTGTGAAATATTAATTCAATTGAAATTTAATCAATTTAATTTTATTCCAGCGGTTTTCTATTTGTAATGTATTACTGTGATGCAAATCCGCTTCTTAATTATTATGAAAAATTATTAATGGTGCTCAGTTATTAATTATTATCCCTATATTACTTTATGTAACCTAAACAAACAAAAAGCCATCACAAGAATAAATTACATTTTAATATATAGATACAAAAATAAATATTTATTTTAAATTGTAATAATATTTAACATTTTTAGGTTTATTAGATTTTTTTTTTTCTCATTGATTTTAAATTCTTTGCGAATTTTTTTTTTTCCTTAACTTAATTGTAATTTTAACATTTTGTTGATAGTGTAACATCACAAAATATTAACTAAATAAAAAAATATTTTCATCAAAAGACAGGAACCATGACTAAACTTTTGCAATATGGAAAAGAGAAGCTTGAACATTTTTCAAAACTTCTTCTTTTTTGATCCACAGAAAAAAGAAGTTCACATTAAGAACAATACGAGCATTTTTGGGTGAATTCATTTCATGATTATGAACTTTATCTTCAGCCTGTAAAGTCTATGGGAAATTCAACAGATTAGCATACCAAAAACTTTATGGTTTAAATCAATTGTCCCTGCCGTCTAACCTTTGCCTGAAGTCTGTCTGAAGACGATAAGCCCCATCCACAACAAGAAAAGACTTACACAACACTAGCTTTCTGAACTACACAAAATTACAGCTTTATGGCTGATGTTGCAATCCCACAGAGATAAGACTCACTATATCACTGTGAAATTGGGTCTTCTTCAAACACAGACAAAGAACTCCCAGCAAACCCATGCCAAGATTTAATTCTGACTGTCCCAGATGGCCAAAACAGAGTCCACAATATTGTGCCAAATTAATCATATAGCAGTCATATGTTCAGTCTGTATTGCCTGCAGCGTAAATTACATTTTCAATGTCAACTAAATACTGAGAATATTTAATTTATCTATAGTCTTGCTGGCCTTTCAAAAAAATGTGCATGAAAGGCAGTATATGGATCCCGACTTAAACATAAAAACAATACAGTAAAAATCTGGCAATAAAGCTCGTTTAAAGGGACAGTTCAGTCAAATCATTTCCTCACCCTGATGCTATTCAAAACCTGAATGTTTATAAAATAGATATTTTTCTTGTGAGTTACATCAGGCACTTTTATTATTATGGATGGATGCGCTTTATGTGGACTTCTTTTAGACTATTAAAACATAACAGCCATTCACTACCATTATGTTTGGAAGAGCTAGGACGTTTTTTTTTATATATATAACTCTGATTGGATTTGTTTGAAAGAAGAAAGTCATATACAACAAAGTGAGCATTTTTGGGTGGATTACTGCTTTAATTATTATCTACGTAAACACAATTTAATAAATGGGTCCAAAAAATTTGACTTTGACCCCATTGACTTTCTCTGTATTGACTTTTTAAAAAACTATTCCTTTAAAATACAAGAAAAACTGTTGGAAAAGCTCATTTAAGATGATTATAAAAGCACAATAAAGCAGCCTGTGTTTGTAACCTTAATTACAATGTTAACTTTTGGCTAATAGTATAACATCACTAAATATTAACTATGTTAAAAAATATTTTCATCAAAAGACAGACCATGACTAAACCATATACTTTTGGAATATGGAAAAGAGAAGCGTGAACATTTTTCTAAATTTCTTCTTTTGTGATCCACAAAAAAAAAAAAAGATTTTTTTTTTTTTTTTGAGTGAATTAATTTCATGATGACAAATCTTATATTTGGTTTATGTAAAGTCTGTGGGAAATTCAACAGATTAGATTTAAGTCTGTCTGAAGACGATAAGCCTCTTCCACAAGTGAGTATTTTTGGGTAAATTGTTTTTTTTGTAAATACAATTAAAAAATAGGTCAAAAAATTAAACCCTGTTGACATTTTCTTTTTTACCCATATTTGCCTTTAAAATCCAAGAAGAACTGTTGGACAACCTCATTTAAGACAATTACAAAAGCGGGCATCTTTTCAGCACAATGAAGCAGCATCTCTGGTGCAGACAGAGGAAGAAGTAATTAGTGAGCATGCTCCAAATACTGCAACCACGCTTCAGTCTCCCTGGTGACTTTCTGAAGCTTCCCTACAGAAATCAGGTTACTACGCTTTCCATCTTCCCTCTGCCTTCGCTTGAGAAGAAACAAAAGATGGCGGAGAACTTTGACTCCAACCACGCATACATGCAAACCTATTGACTGAAGTAGTATGATGTGATGAAAAACACAACTTGGTGTTTGATGAGAGGTCAGATTCACACGTTAATGTTTGGACTCCCTCTGAGCACAGTCGGACAGTAATATCATACACATCATAGTGAATGTAAATTAACATAAATTAACAAACTATGAAAAAAAAAGGATTGGTCAAATTATCATAGCATCTTTTGAGACTTCGAGTCTTTAATCTAAAAGCAATTATGTTAGACACACTGCACGGCACAAATCTTAGTAGGAAAAAAATTAGAGTTGAATTTTCCCCATGTGGAAGAGGCAGGAAAATCATTATTCATAATTGTCCCAATGTGTGCATGCATAATGCGACATATTTGCATAGACAAGTGAAGATTTTGTTATTTTTGTGCTTGAGAAACATTGTAGCTAATTACACTGATGTAGAATGACTGTTCATTAGTTTAAAGGTGAGGAGAATATGAGATTAGCAAAAATCCCGAATGCCAGATTTTAATTTCACAAATTGATTTGCCATTTTCAATATCATGCACATTTGGTCGCTTTCTGAAAATCACAAAGATAGAAGAAACATAGTTTCATTATAAATAAAAAATATTTGATGAAAATGCATTTACTCGTCAAAGTACTACATCAAAAAAATTATAATAAGTAATAATATAATAATATAAGAATTATAATTCTTTTTCATAATTTTCATTGTTCTAAACATATTTTGGTCCAAAATTCATCTAAAAAGATCTTTATTTTAAAGAAATACATGTATTAAAATGGTATATTAAAACAACAGTACAAAAATACAATGATTGAGTCATTTATAAAGTAAATAAAAAACTCTTTATATTTTTGTCACTATTTTATTTAAATTTTTATGTAAGTATGCATCAGTGTTATTTAAGGATGACTGTGATATATATATATATATATATATATATATATAGATAGATAGATAGATAGATAGATAGATAGATAGATAGAT
>JAUCNO010000425.1:12803570-12819483 GCA_032353835.1 Enteromius viviparus
ACCTACATCTTGGATGCCATGGGGGTAAGTTAATAAACATCAAATTTTCATTTTTGGGTGAACTATCCCTTTAAACACATTACTTTTTCATTTTAGAGTAATATAACTGAGTTACTTTGTTTTCTTGTTTTTTGACTGACAAGTCTCCTGACATGTTGGGAAAAATCATAAAAATGCGTTGTGTGCGCTGTGTGAATAAAATATATGATGCAAACCTGCAATAATTAAATTACACAAATGTATCTAATCTCATTTGATTAAATGTCTGCTGCTGATCCAGTTCAACCACACTTACAAGCAAAAATGAATCGTTTTTTTTTTTTCTTTTGCATTCTACTTTACAGATGTCTATTTACTTTTTCTTTAGCCAGAGGCTTATTTGTGATACTTTTTGGTAAAAGGGCTTTTATATTTGCTATAAATAGAACTTACACTTAAGCTCTGCCCATATTTAAACAGTAATGCAAAAGTAATGTAACGCACTACTTTCCATAAAAAGTATGGAAAGTATAATGGGTGACAAAGGACATTACACCTTTGAAGAACTTTCTTTTCAATTTAATCTGCAGAGTTTCTGAGTTTTTTTTTACTTTCAGTTGAGGGCAGCCATGAAGACCTATGGGGTCCCTTGAATGGCTCCTCTCGTAGACTATCTTATGTTGAGAGCATTATGTGAGACTCAGGGAACAAGATGATTAGTCTTTTAAGTATGTGGGTTTTTTTGGACCAAATGTATCCTCCTCTGATAATAGACTCCTCCTGGCAAACAGATATTCCAAACCTTTCTCCTAATTTTGACTGGGATCGTGTACAGTTTGGGTTATGGTTATGCATGCTTCTAGGAATCCGGGTCATCAACAAATTAATTTTAATTTTATTCATAGGACTTATATGACTCCACGTAAACTGTATTGTATGAACCTTAAACCTGATCCTAAATTTTGTCATATGAGGGAAACTGGTACATGATTTGGGAATGCCCTGGGGTTGCTAAAATTTGGAATATGGTTAGAAAATTTGTCCACTTTACTGTTTCAGTTCCTTTGTGCTCATCTTAAATGATTTATAAATTCAGAAACTTGTGTTTTAAGCAGGTTTGACAGCTGCCAAGAAAGTAATAGCAATGGAACTAATGGAATGTCTATGGAATGTCCCTACAACCCAATGTGTGTGTGTGTGGTACCTGAGCTGTCTGAGTTCTGCCAGCAGGGTCGGGTTTTGTTGGACTCTCTCAGGAGTCGGCTGACATGCCTGTTCATGCTCCGCTCGCAAACGCTGGATCTCTTGCAAAATCTCCCTGAAAACACACATAGCTTTGCCATTTACACTGAAATCCAAAACCACTGGATGTAAATCTTCATGAAAGCATCTCCACGTGCAGCTGTGGGCGTGAGTACCTGTTCTTGTTCTCCAGCTGCATGATCAGTTCTCTCTGCTGTTTGTTGGTGTCATAGCTGAAGTCCGAAGGTCTCTAGGATTCATAAGAGCAACAGGAATATTTAAGTGTTTTTCAATGCTAAAAGGCTTCTTATAGGTCTTTAGTAAGCATCATTTAAAAAGAGATGCGTGTATCTCACTCCTGTGTGTCCAGGATCCGTGGCCAGACGAGAGGCGTAACGAGCAATGAGTTTGTGCTCTTCATCTGTTCGGATAGGACTGTTTAATGCACTACAAACAGAGAAAATATTATTACTAGTGCTGTCAAATGATTAATTGCATCCAAAATAAATGCTTTTTAGTTTACATATGTGTGTGTGCTGTGTATATTTATTAAACATATATATTAATACACACACATACAGTATGTATTTTGAAAATATTTATTTTAATGTATATCTTTGTATAATTTATATCATATATAAATGTATATAAACACATGCATGTGTGTGTGTTATGTATATATATACACATACACACACAATAAATATACACATTATGTAAACAATTACTTTTTTTATTTTGGATGCGATCATATGACAGCACTGATTATAAGACCTTAAAGGAAAATATTTTCCTTTAATTTTGTGTCACCATACTTGTGTAAATAGTCATGTAACCATCTTTAAACAGGGGAAATGTGTAAGTGTTTGGTGGTTTCTAAATTCATCCATGTTTGGATCCCAAGGAAGGAATTGAGCTAAGCTAAATGCTAACATCGATCAGAACCTCTTATTAATTCTACAATCCAGACTCAAGCGCAGATGTGACCGTGCTTTTTCTGTAATTGGGCCTCGTCTTTGGAATGATCTGCCAATTGAAACCGGAATGGCTCCTAGTCTGACTATTTTTAAATCTCTTTTAAAATCACATCTGTTTCATCTGACCTACTAGGCTTGACTTTGCCAATCTAAATGCGTGCGTGTGTACATATATGTATGTGTATATATACTGTATATATTTATACGATTTGCTTTTGCTTCTTTTTTGGCTAAAATCGTGTATTTTTATTTTTATGATGATGTTTCTAAATGTACAGCACCTTGAGCAGTCTGGTGGCTGTGGTAATTGTGCTATATAAACAAAATAAACTAAACCTAAACCTAACATAGTTGTGCTAGAGCGATTAAGTGCACACACTGAGACGGAAGATATGTATCAACTCCTCTAAGTTGAGGGAAGAACATAGTGGAATATGGAAAAACAATGGTGTTTTCCTTTGTTTAACCTGATGTGACAGACACACTCACCGTGGGCTGCTCTGGAGTTTGTTCACATACGCTGCGATCAGAGCATGCTCCTCATTCATACGCTGAGCTGCGGCTAGAGTCGGCGGTCTGCATATACACATCAAATTAAAAAGATTACATTAAATATCTACAGATTAAGACTGCAATTTAATTACAGAATTTTCAGGTTTATTAAATAAAAATATTTAGTAAAATAATAATTATTTAATAATAATAGTTGGTGGTGTTGTACAAATGTATATATATTTATAACTACGGATAAAAAGGCAATTCAAATATGAGTTTTAGATTAAACTAGTGTTGCCAAACTATTAATAGTATTCGAAATTAAAACAAATTGTTTACATAGTATGTGTACTGTGTATATTTATTAAGTCCATAAATACACACACATGCATGTATATTTTTATGAAAAACATATTACGTTTATACATTAACTATATACATCAAATAAAATAGATTTACTTTATTATGAAAAAATGGACATTAAAGACACTTAAATTAATATTTTATTTTGTATTTTACAAGAGATTAGAGGCATTGCAATATTATGTACCATAAGAAATATTTTGAGATATGTGTATATTACAAATGATAAATATGTGAGTGTAGAAAAAAAACGGTTTTCACAAATAAAACACTGATTCATCTGGAAGTTCAATGGTGAAGAGCAAGTGCTCACCTCTTAGTGGGGCTTTGGCCTGTAGATGGGGGCAGAACTGGTTCATTCATGTTTCCTATTGGACGGGGCGGACTACAGAAAAACACAATGACATGGGTATTTTTAATATAGGTCCTGATTCCAACAATATTGTCCATTTTCTTTTTTGTTTTTTTAAATACGATGCACTCATAAAATATGAAGCACTTTGTAGTTTTGTTTTTGACAAATATTTGTATGGTAAAGTTATGAATTGTACCTTAAATCACCAGAAAAACAACACAAACAAATAATTTCAAAATCAGGTTACAAATTTTTGTTCAGTTCTTAGATATTTGACTGCTTACTTTAATTGGTCTAATTTGTGCTATTGTAAGTGCATTGACGTTTATAAATAGATATTTACTAAATATATTAAGTAAAATATTTCATGATATTCATATTATTTTGTAGAAAAAAAAGAACTATGTAATGGAAAATTTTTGGTTATATTGTAGTAAAAAAAAAAATTCCAAATCAGTCGATCATATGAAGGCTACAGTATGAAATACATAACACCTATCTACATAGCATATGATTGAATATTTCAGAATAATATTAGATAATATTTATCTATAAATATTTTAAACAAAATAAAAAAAAAAGTATTATTATGTATGCATAGTTTCACATTCTATCATTAAAAAAAAAACTAAAAGGAGTTTATACACTCACATAAACTTTAAACTAAACGCTTTATTGATGCTAATAAAAGTTTATGGACACTTACAGAATTTCTCCCACATGCACATATGCATTCAGAATAAATTAAACATTATACTGTTCAACTGACCCAAATACACACACAGACACAAAAACCGGTCAGTCATGCAAAACTAAGAGACTGAAGCAACACAGACAGAACAGAGAGGCAGAGCGTGATTCCTGGAAAAAAAAAAAACAGTCGGACTGAGACAAACAGACATCAGATTGAAGACAAAATTATAACTGACCTCGCATCTGTAAGCAGATAATAAAAGCAAACTCCTTCTCTGTCTCTCTCTGTATCTGACGAGTGATCGTGTCTGATCCTCATCAATGTGTCCAAAGAGAATATGTGATCATGTGATTTTAGGAACCAATAGAAACATTCCCAACACTTCCAAAATGGCCACAGGCAGAGGGCTGTGTGGGTGAGAGAGAGAGAGAGAGAGAGAGAGAGAGAGAGAGAGAGAGAGAGAGACTGTCTTACACTATATTGGACAGGTTGAGGGGTTTCTCAGGGTATTCTGGGTAGACGGGATGGGACGGCTCTCTGCTCGGCACACAGCCCAAGGATTTACTGATGGCACGACCCAGCTTCTTAGCTGGAGATTTCTGGAACAAACACACACAAATATAAGGAACCAAAACTGAAAACCTTCAAAAGACATGAATGAAAAGTTTCTACTTGTATCTTTTGCACTGTTGAAGATTAAGTGTCAGATTACATTTGCATGAAGAAATGCATAAAGTATTAACATTCAATGGTTTTCTGTTCTGTGAGAAGCCTGCACAATAAAAAGCATTCAAGCATTTTTTAATAGAAATTATTTATTCAGTAAGGGTGAATTTAACTCACCAAAAGGGACAGTAAATGCATTCATGATGTTACAAACAATTTCTGCTTCAAATAAATGATATTCTTTAAACTTTCTATTGATTAAAATTTAAAAAGGAAACATTTATTTAAAAGTGAATGAAAAAAGTAATGTATTGCAGTTTTTTATAAAAATATAAAGCAGCACAAGTATTTGCAACACTGATAATAATAAAAATATGTTTTCGAGCAGCAAACCAGTATATAAGAATGATTTCTGAAGGATCATGTGACACTCGAGACTGGAGTAATGATGCTGAAAGTTCAGCTTTAATCACAGGAATAAAGTACATTATACTGAAATTTAAATCACAATATTTCATTATATTGCTGTTTTTAATGTATTTTTAGTCAAATAAACGCAGCCTTTGTAAATATAAGAAACTTTTAGAAATCCTAATGTAAAAAACAAATGCATAACTAAGTATTAATATATCTATTATTATTTTATTTATTCAAAATAAATAATAATCCTAATTTATATTTCCTGATTTTTCATATTCCTAGAAGTTGGAAAGTTGGAAAAAGTGCTAACATTATATGTGGCTATATATATATTTAAAAAAAAAAGTATAAGATGATCACTGTAGCTGATCCTCACCCAGGACGAATGCTCCTTCATCTCGTGCTGGTTGTTGTGGTTTCCACTCGCATGACCTCGCCAGAAACAGTCCTGACAGAGCTGATAGTTAAAACACTGCTGACAGCGGTATCTGAATCCCGTCATGCTCTCCGACCGACAGAAGGAACAGGCCACCGGATGACAGACTAACAAACAGAGAGAGATTCAGTGTATGCTGGAATAATCCAATATTAAAATAGAATGTTCACGATACTGGAGTCTTGTAAAAATTCTAGCTTTGTCACAGCAGCATAAATAAATGTGAGTAATATGAATAGCTAAGCAGTGTGTCACCGTTCTCCACGTTTGCCAGCCGATGCAGCAGTGGAAGCCAAACGAGACACTGAGGAGGAGAATCTGACATCAGAGTATCCAGAAACATGTTCAGCATCACCTTCTTCTGTTAAACACACACAAAATACATTCATGACAGATCTTTTGCACAAAGTACATTTTAATAATAGATATAATAATAATAGATAATAATAGAACTACATATATCAAATTATTTTAAACTATTCTACAAACAATTATACTTGAAGTTCAAGTAAACACTGTACAGAAAAATTGTTTTTATCAATTGTGTGATCTTATCATGACCAAAATAGTTGCGATTATGATTTTTCATAATTGAGAACTAGGGATGGGAATTCTTGTTGAGAACCGGTTCCCAGTGTTTCAATTCTTTGAATTTTGCAAACGATTCCCTTAACGATTCCAGTGGGCACGAATGACGTCATCCCGCGCATTGCGTAACTTACTCACGTTGCGTAGCTTACGCTCAGTCAATAGTAAGCATTAGGGGTGTTCGGTTCCGGGTTTTTTTAAGTCGACTCCGACTCCCGACTCCTAATTTTGGAGTCGGTAGAATCGACTCCTCGACTCTATTTACTTTGAATTAAAATAGAAATACATTTGCGCCTAGAAAATCACATCAACCACCTGCTGTAAGTACAAACTTATTATTTACACGCGAAGTGTGTTCAGGGAACGAGTGTGTAGTGGCTGTAAATAGGCTGAGTCACTTAAAACGTGTCCTGCGTCAGTGAAAACACATGTTCATATAGAGACATAATGTCATGTTTATGTAAACATGCATCCTTTTAGGGGCGAACAACAGCAGTTAATCTATTAAGATTTTTAAACTTTTTAACACGGAAATTAAGTTCACATGGGATGAATTTAGCGAGGAATTTGAATTAATATTAGAGTAAATATACAAAGTGTTGAACTTGAAAAAAACCCTCGACACTGGGAGTCGATTCCTGACCTGGAGTCGATTCCGACACTAGGGCTAGACTCGAAGAATCGACTCTTTTGGAGTCAACTCCCCATCTCTAAAGTGTTTCATTTGAAGATGAGTTGGTTTTATTTAGCCTACTATTTGCGCTCATGTTTTAACTTTGAGCACCCACCCTGTAAATATCTCTGCAAGGCTCTGCCAGGTCATGTGAGATTCCGGAATAAATGGCTCTTGTCATATAGTGTCAGCTCATTGATTGTAAGTGAGTAGTCTGTTAGATTTTGTTTTAAATTTTGAACTGTTTCTATTTAATTTGAAAGTTGCAGTGGAATTGTGTTGTTTTTATTAATTTAACTTTAAAGTATGGCTATATCGTATTTTTTTTTTATTAATTTCGTTTTAGTCATTGTGCTTTATGTTAATAAATAAATCTTAATAAGTAAATATTTTTTCAGTTGATGTTTATTTCACCAAAACATGTTTTTAGTTATAGTTCTTGCTCCAAAGACCCAATTTTCCAGCCCATTTTTACCAACCTATTAGTAGTTTACACTGATTTTCCATACTGTGATTACTGAAACTTATTGCCATATCAAAAGATGATTACTAATAGGCAAAATCCTTTGCTTTTTCATTTTACACTTAATTTTTCCACTGTAGTTTAAACACTCACACGTACTGTTTACGCAGCCAGCACGGCCTCCATGACGTCTTCCATGACGTGTAGCCCCTCCAGAGGTCATGGTTTTACCCGTCTTATTGTTCATACACCATTACGTGTTACCACGTCTCTTTATGATAACCCCAGCTGTTACGGTGAAGGCTTAGATGAGATGGCAGTAATCAGAAGTAAGAGATTATCTCAATTGGCTGATCTGGTTTTTCCACATTTAACATGTTTGTGTGCATGAGAGTGTTTGTGCATGTTTGATCAGTGAAGCCTTTTAAGGCTTTTTAATTGCACAGTACATTACCAGAAAAAGGAGCGTTTTGCATGACTGAGTACTTCCGACGCTAAGAAAATCCTTCAAGCCTTTGGTTTGAGCAGTGGCAACATGCCAAAGTTGATCCAGTAAAGACAGCTGGTATATTAGCTAAAGTATATTGTTTTGTTTTTTTGTAAAATCTCTATTTTCTGGCCAACTCTCCAACCTTGCTACTTTTCCTCATCTACTTCCAGGTGCAAAGTTTAACGTGTTCTGCTTTATGCAAACAGGTGTTGCTAGGTGGATGTGAATGACTGCAGCTGCTTCAGCAAATGGACTGTTTGCTCAAAAGCCCAACTGGTGGGTCTACTCTTAGAAGAGACCTGCTAATTTGTTTTCGTGCAATGTCTAGCTATCTGTTAGCATTCCCATTCATCTCAATGCCAGTTGCTTGACTGACACATGGCACCATAATACCATGCTTATGCCCTGATAGTTCAAAATACAAATTAAAAAATATATTTATAAATGTTGATATATAAAATATTGTTTTGTAATACATAAAGAAAGCTATATATTTAACATTAATTTTTACTACAGTTATATGTATTTAAAAATTAATATAAGTGTATAAACTATTGAATGTGAACAAGAGGATAAAAGAATAAAGTAGCTACAATTTGAGAGGCATGGTGCACATTGCAAGCTTTTGTGCCAGGTATACTGTATGTTTGTTATTAAAAGATTAAATACAGTATATTTCAGTTGGAAAACAATATATAAGGTATTTGTTATTTTTATTTTGTGTTTATTATGTAAGGGGTAATATACAGGCATCCGGTACTTATCGTAGAAATAAGCCCGACAGTGTGTATCACTGTCTTGTATCACGCTGAAAGGGCTTATTTCGCGATAACTACAGGCTGCCTGAACATTATCTCGCTTATTACACGGCTATTATAATAAGGGAAAAAAAATGGACAAAAATATGAATTTGAAACATTTTATTGACGTATTTGTTTTAAATTAACATTTTCATCCTTCTGCGAAACGATTTAGTACCACGTGACTAACGTTCAAACGTTAGTAGGACAATTTATAACATTTACATATGAATATATAATAACTGATGTATTTTATTTATTTACAAGTTGTTACATTGTTGATTGTGGTTTTCCAGTGTTTGTCACATGATGGCGCCAAACGGTAATCTTTGTTGGCGCGGAGGGATTTTAAACATACAAGTAGTACCCGCTATGCGTTATTACTTTAGAGGTTATAATTTGAAAAGAACGAACCTGCAAATGTCAGAATCAAGCATTTCAGAGAGCCGTGTAATAAAAATAGCCAAATATATAAATGTATGTATTTTCTAAATATATAATAAATAAACCCAGTACACATACTGATTTTATGTAAACAAAACTTTTATGTTGGATGCCATTATCGTTTGTCTACACTGATTTTCAGATATTTCTGTCATTTATTCAGGGACTAACAAAAACTATATAGCACACACATATATATATATATATATATAGCAGGGTAAGGGGTTATATTATTGGAATAAAACACTAATTACAATATCTTTGCAAAAGAAATATTCCCAACAGACATTTTGCTGACTTTTGTTTTTTTAGGAGGTTGAATAATTGTGTAATATTTAAAATGTAGATTTGCTAAAGTTGCTCTAAGTAAAAATGATTAACTAAATAATTATTAACTTTTTTTTTCATTTGAATCCTAAAGCAACCTATTTTTTAAATATGAGCTAATAAATGACACTTAATAACACTTCTTCGCTTGGTGGAGCCCAATAATTGATTTGAACCGGAAATGCCTTAGTTACCTAGACTCGGGTAGGTTAACAGGAAACAGTTTAAATATGAACTGCGCAAGTAAATTTACAATGCTCCTAATAATGCCCATTTTAAGTTAGTTTGTCCTGTTCTGAATTTAGCTGGCACCGAGATGCACCTGAACATCACAGCCTTTTCAAAGAAGACAAGTGCAGCTTCATAAAACCCTTAAAACAATAGGACTTCACACAAAACAAAAGACACTGACATCAAAAGAGACCGGTGCCTGTCTAAGGTTCTCAAAGCGCACGATTCCAGCCTCTATCCTTGATAAAAGCACTTGTTTTGACACACTGAGCCTAGGGTTTATCTGGAGTGGATGTGCTTCGATAGGCCGCTCTGTCTGGACCATTGTGACACGGTAATCAGTGTGAAAATTAATGAGGGCTGAACTTCTCATCACAATCTTCTTTATATTCATACACAGAGCCGTAGCTGGTGGGAATGATTCTGTGGACCACAAACCTTCATACATTACATCATGCTTACGTCATAATATTCACATGTAGCGCATTATATAATGTTTCTTTCATATGAAAAGTACGTTCAAATGCAATGTAAATGTGTATTTTTTGTCTTTTGCCTGCTCTTTATTAATGGCGTTTAATTTCCCAGTCATACGATGTCAAATATTTTGATGATGCCATTAAGTTTATTATATATTTATACAATGTAAATTCATATTTGGAAAGCATATAGGTTATCCGAAATCGCCCCCTATACCCTCAAAAAGTGGACTATTTGATGGGACAGCCATTTCAAGTGATGTCCGAAACCATAGTGGACGTTCTCGAGTGCACTTATTTAGTCCCACAATGCACCGCAAACACGAGTGTGCGCGCCGAACGAATTCCCGCGTTTTGCCAAAAGAAGGCGCCCGCAGCTGAATCACCCATCCATTCATTTTACAAAGCACTCGTCCATGCCGTAATACAACAAATTCATTGAACACTGATTAATAATTAGTTTAACTACGGTTTATACATACTGTAATTTCCGTGATAGAGTAATTTAACCTTATTACTGGAGCTTCCTGTTTCAAATGATTATGAAGCAGCAAGCAATCCATGCAGAAGAGGCAGTACTTCCGGTGCACTCGTTCACTCGTTTTCACTCACTCCTTCAAGTGAACTAATGTAGGAAATGTTGAATGAATGTATGGGATTTCTGATACAGGCAGCCATAGTCTGCCAAATCAAATCGGTGGCCAACCAAAATGGAAGCCATTTTGCTGTCATGTGACATAAAAAAACAGATGGGACCCCTATAAACCAATATGTAAATAGAAGAAATACAACTTTTTTCTTTTTCTTTTTTTATTAATCATTTACTTGTCAACACGTAAGGTGCTTTTTAATAATAATAATACTATATTTGATAAGAATTTATTTATAGGCATAAATGTTATTAAAAATCTCTTAAACATTCACATATATTCATTTAAATCATATTTTATTTTCCTTTTTTATTTGTGTGTGTGTCGTACCACATTCGTTATATATCTAGACATATGTATGCAAACATAAAATATATCTACAAACATGTCAGATCTCTGTATTGGAATGCATATGATTGCTGTTTTAAATGGATATGGTATTTGCATAAGCAGCTCGTGTTTTGGAGCTGTCCAGTGCTGCGGTGCTGAAACCGCCTCATGACGCACACAGTTACGCCAACTATTTAATTTCTGACCAGTTGTTCCATTATTTATTTAGTCCTACTTCGGCTATACCTGCTAGTCTAAGGGTAATAAGTCCAATGGGATATTGATTTAAACAGATTAATATATACAACGAGGTTATAAAATCTAACTCAATTCTCGGCTCGGCTCGGCTTTCGCGCACATTAGTACAGAATGAATTACTACCATGCATGTATTCTCTCAGATGTCATGTTTTCAACAAGAGCTTCAAATCCTGTTCAAATTTCTAAGTGTAAAAATGCTCGTCGGCTATTTATAGAGAAACATTCTCCTCCTCTTCCATGCGCAATTCACCCCGCCCGACTCCCCCGGGACCCGAGCATCCTACCCCAGGTAGAAATTGACGTCAGAGCTGTTCGTAGTTTGACGTGTAAACATCCCTTCCCCTTTCACGACTCTCTCATTGGTGGTTCTCCATGCGCGTTCAATTACTCGCTCACACTGCATCAGAATTAACAGGAGAATATAGCGTTTACCAAGGAAGCCGAGCCGACGGGTCGTGTTTACATATAGGCTACTGTATTTATAGATTAACTTATTTCTATTTAACTGTTTTGTATCCATCGTGATCATCCAGATCATTTTAAGTGGTTGTGATTGAATTGAAATGGAAGAAAGATGTCGTCCAATGTTGCTGTGCAGTGTTCTTGCTCTGTTCTGTGCGCTGGTTTCCTCGGCTGTGGACAGACAGTATCTGAACGAATGGGCGGTGGAGATTCCAGGAGGATACGACAATGCCCAATCCATCGCCGACGAGCTCGGATACAAATTAGTCCGACAGGTAACTCACACTGTGTTTTTCCTTCATATAACCACTTGTCTCACACACATCTGGCTCCGCTTTGCATCCGTGTTGAATGAGACTGCATGCTGGGGTGGTTGTGTAATGCGTTTATTCATAGCAACACTGTTGCTTTGCTAGATCGTGGAAGAACGCGTTTAATCAGTTGCCTTTAATATTTGCTTAGCATGTGATGCTTTAATGTGTTTTGCACTTATTTTTTTTCATATATCTGTTAGATCTGAATCCACCTTTTTCTTTATAAACTCCTTAAAGCAGTTCAGTAAATGTAACTGTAAATAAAAAGTGCAAGTTTTGCTTGCTAATCCGATGTGTCAACTTTATGAGTAAACACTCACCTGTTGTGCCATATAGTTCTTTTATAAGAATGTTTTATCTCGTTGAATGGAAAATTAAGGAAAAGCAACTGTAGGTTAGCTGAAAGACCTATTAATTCTGTTAAAAATATTTTTTTTTGTGAAGGAGCTCCAGGCCGACTAGACCTGACAGATGGGAACTGCGTCATTATGACCAGGCTTAATTTAGCTCTAGATATGAACCGAACTCCTCAGTCAGTTCTCTCTCTCTCATTTGTCTGCAGATTGGGGCGCTGGAAAACCATTATTTACTCAAGCGGTACAGTCACCCTAGCAGGACCAAAAGAACAGCGGATCATATCACCAAACGTCTGTCGGAAGATGATAGGGTATGAGATTTTTCATAACCCATTCATTCTGTGTACAGTATGTAATAATGTGCATTTATTTAAAAAAAACACCACTGAGATATTCAAATCAAGAAGGTATAGGGTTATGTCATGTACTTTTAAACTTTTAATAACATTATGTTTCTAAAATAATGAACCATTTTTAGCATATCTAATAGGTGGGAAATGTTGTGATTCTGTGGCTACTTCTGTAGGTCTCTTGGGCTGAACAGCAGTATGAGAAACGGAGGGCCAAACGTGCCCCACTGGGGACCGAATGTAAGGACTGCTCGGTGGACAAACTCTTCGATGACCCTATGTGGAACCAACAGTGGTATCTGGTAAGTCTCAACAACTTTTCTTTGTCAAAAGTGGGATTCGAATTTCTTTGAATATTCCGGAAGTATGTTTCTCTATTCATTTGTTTTTTAGTAAGTCCTAAACCATAAACCAACCGAGATAAATTATTTGAGAGTCAAAAGGCAAATGAAAGACATGTAGCCAAAGGTTGTGGGATGTTCGCAAATTGCTAGGATTAAGTAGTATGTTCATGTAAAACCTACTAACTCCAAAATTAAAGTTATTTACAATTTAAAATGATATGTATATGATATGTTCTAAAATTGGCTTAAATATTGAACATATCCTTTAATTTGATGGAGCGATAGCCTAAAAAAAATCAGAGTCAGTTTTTATGAAATTATTCAAATCTGTACACTAGACTTTTAGCAACTAGCAACAACTTGTTCAGACTGTAAATCTGGGCAAAAGTCATTGCAAAAGTTGTTCATTTGTTTACTTGTATAAAATATCATTGCTTAAAATAGTGATCTCAGTATGATGGCCTTAAAAATTTCATATAGGCAAAATCCATCTTCAGCAGCTTTGTTAGATTTTCCTGTAAGTGTTGTAAAAGCCATTGCAACAATCCTCTCTGGGCTGATGTATTACATTTCCTGTCTCTAGCCCTTCGTTACTGGGTCAGTTGTCCCTGTGGAGCCTATTGTTTTTAAGCTTTCAGAGCTCATGGTATGGCTAAACAAAAATGAGATTGTAAAAGAGAACCCTTCTTAATCCCAAACAACAGAAGAGCCAATCACACATTAGTACCAATTTACTGGAACACAATGGATTGATGGGTTTATCTTATGGAAGCCAAGCTCTTAATGCCAGAGAACGGCTTCCGTACAGTCACAGATGGGAAGGGTTCAGCTGCCTCTAATATGGATCACAGCTCATGGTTTATAAGTCACTCTAATCAAATTGAAAACTTCCATTTGAATTTCCGACTGAGGGATTAATTTTTTGGACAAACGATTTATTCTAAAATGCAATTTAGTGGTGGCATGACCTTTTGATCTTTTTGCTTCAACAAGTGCGCTGTTTCTAAACCTCTTTGGAACGTGTTTGTTTGAGCACCGCCACTTCTTAACCTAATTGCTCATAAAGTTCCTGCCCAGTTTTATTTTAAACTCTGTCTGTGTCTGAATTTAGCTTATTAGATGATGTCAGCAACTCAAACTACTAACATAAAAGTGAATATTGGCTAAAATTAAATGTATTGCATTTTAATGAAAAAAAAAGAGACATTTTTGAAGACAAATCTGCCAGATCAGAGCTTGGTATGTGGTGGAATAAGTAGAATCTACACCTGTTTTTGATTTTTATTAAATTATGATTAAATGCATAATTATGCGCAATCCATAATCTGGAGGAGCGTTCAACCAATCAGATAAGCTGCTGTTAAAATCGGTTGGAAATGGAAATTGTACCAAAAGAAGTGATCTTTCACTACCATGAAGCATTGACGAAGTTGCTTAAATACACACAAATGCACATTCTTTCAGAAATACATTTATATAATACATAATAAATATTTGTATCATTTAATAATTCTAAAAATGTTTTTACATTTGACTGTAATTATTGTTAATATTAATGTCATATTTTGATCCATCTTATAGTTGGTTGTTGTGTCTTATAACTCTTTATTGCAACAGTTCTTTTTAAATAAACAGAAAAACGACTTCATCCAAGGCCGCGGAAAAGTGGGCGGTCTCTGTCGCACTTTATTGTCAATATGAGTGATGAGGCAGTGAAGGCAGGTGGTTAAAAAGGGAAAGAATGACGATCAGTCTTGTGAGATGAAAGGGTAGATAAAAAAAAAAAGGATATGGATTTATAGAAGAGAAAGAAGGCTCAGTGAATGGATTACATTTCACCAGAGAGGACTGCTGATAATTCAATTAAAGAGATGACTCATACGCTTTCATTCTTTGGAGAACGCTGTGTGCTTTTATTCATATTTTATCTGTGTGGTACTGGATGCATTGAACACTTTTCGATGTATCACTGTGTTTAACTCTACCTCTTTAGAAGCAATGATCACGTTAGAAAGTTTATGCGGTTGCCGATATCTGAGATGCCCAGTAAACTTCTTGATTCACTTAGAGGTGTTATGAAGGTGGTAGATCAGTGATGTGTACATCAGCTGTGGGCTTTCCAACCCTCTTGAGGTTATGCTGGTCGTGATTGTGCTATGTGGCAGAGTCGTCATGTGCGGTGGGTCGATTCTTTTCCTCCCCCTCCCCCTCCAGTCTTTCTGGAGTCAGACCTCAGCTATGAGTCATGCTTCATGGTAATGTTACTGCAGCGCCTATGCTTAATTTGTGAGCAGATCTCTTTCTTCTTTTTTTTGTCCTTTTTTCTACCGCTGTTATGGCCCAGGCAGCTTTGTTACAGGGCTAAATAGGCTATATAATTATATATACATTAGAGGTGTTTTGCATGTAAACAACGTCTTAAATAATATGAATAGGTATTTTTGATGAACATATTTTGTACTTATTTAATGTCCACTTATTTCTTATCTTTTTGAAACACTTTTAATTGCTTATTCCAGCATTAAACGTAGAAGGGTAAAAATAGTCTCCAGGTTTCATAGGACGAGCGAATACGCCCCTTCGCTAAATGAGTAGGTGTTTTAAATCTGTGTTGTGAACAAACTGATATAATGATTGGCATGATTGAAGCTTAAAGGAGCATTAGGTAAGAAATGGCCAAAACTGGTACTGCAATCACTTTCAAAATACTGCTGAGCGGTGTCTC
>JAUCNO010000425.1:12823589-12839812 GCA_032353835.1 Enteromius viviparus
GATATAAGTACTTTTAATTAACATGTTTTCTTAATGCCTGTTTAACATAACAGAGACATTTTATGATTATTACAATAAATTTCTTACATAATGCTCCTTTAATAATGCCTAAAAATGGAATTAGGAATTTGGAGTAATGAATGCATATATAAATCAACAGAACATTCCTCCCCAGAACATTTTTTTTTCTTTTTTATTTAAACAGAGATCTGACTTTCCCAATGAGGTTAGAAGTTTTGTTGCAATAAAAAGACAAATGTTGTGTTATTTGAAATTTCTTAAAATTAGTATTAACATACTGTCTCATTATAGTGAACCAAGTGTCTGTATTTTGGCTCATCTCATGAGCTGAGTGTACTGTCTTACCCCCTTGTGTCCACATGGATGATATAGGTAATAACTGTGTATAATGCTTTTACTCTTCAAGTCGGTCATATATTCATTTTAAAAAATTGTGCTTGAAAGTTCTGGAATTTCATTTAGCAATTTCTGTATATGAACCCTGCTTTCAGGGATCAGGTGGTAAACCTGCAAACACTGACCTTGGAAGAAGGCAGACCCAGCCCTAGCTTTGCTCTGTCCCATAACCTAAACATGCAGGCCAGAGCCTGAGATTCAAATCTTGCATGCCAAAATGCATTGGCTTGTTTTGTTTACACTCTGGGGCTCCCAGGCAAATCCATGTAACCAATGTAAATCAATGTAATCCATTTAAAACATTTGTAACCCAGACATTCTCACCAAACAGAAGGCTTCATTCTACCCAGATAGCACACATACATCTAGGAGACATCTATTTGATGTCTGCATTTACATCTGCAAGACGAATTTTTAGGTTGTTTGTTCATCTGCAATACGTCTAGATATATATACTAGTGGTGGGCCGTTACCGGCGTTAACGCGAGACTCTAATCGCGCAATAAAAAAATTATCACCGTTAATCTATTCGCAAAGTTGGGTTGGAGTCTATACTACAAGCTATGGTGACTTTCACCTTAAGCGCAGATGTATAGCTAAGTTACACTGTAGCCTTATTCAGATGGGACAAGTTTTCTAAACTACTGTATGTGTGAGCTTCGATTCTTCACCTGTCATTCGTGATCTTCATATACCATTTGGAATGCATTGGTATTAAATGCACATAATCAGCACACTGACAGACTTGCGCATCACGTGAGCGTTGTGTTTGCTTATCCTAAAGCGTCTGATCGTGAATCTCATCAGTAATAAACAACCAGCAATAATGCAGAGGGGGAAAAAGAAAAATCCAACTTTTAAAAGTCAAGACTATTTCTGTAAACTTTTGTTAAAGGAAGATGATAGATGACTGACACTGACGTACAAGCACCAAACACTGATTGTAAGCCTAAACTTTACAAAAACTGTAAACTGTTTCTTCAAATCTGATTGGTTAATCACCAATGATGTTGTTAAAGAACCGGACCGACACAAGAGTTAAATTATAACGAAACAGAGTTTATTTCAACAAAGGTTCTTCGCAGACTATGGCAAAAGGTAAATGATAAGTAGTAGTTCCACTTCCAACGGAAAGGTAAACAAACTAAAAGTCTTTCTATTTCTTGGCAGAGGCAGTTGATGAAGCACACCACAGGATGACAACAATCACACCACATAGACAAATCCCCAGAAGAGGAGGAATCACTGGACTTCGATGGAGACAAAGAGGATCAAGGAGTACACTGGAGGAGTACAGGTAAGCACACAGGTGAGTAACATCGATAGGAGAGAGCATAGGAAGAGTCCACTTACGTACAAACGAGCTTGGACAGTGAGTGTGCTGGTGAGTGTGACTTGTTGTGGTGGAGGTGATGAACTTCAGGTGTAGTGACAGCAGTGACGATTTCTTTAAGACTGCAAGGGAAGCTTCCCCATAATGTCACAAAATTAATGGTCAATGATTGGAGGGTCTGTCGAAAGATTGCATCTCCTTTTGACTGACAGCGATTTTGTACTATAAGGAATCGCTGAAGCCATTCGCGCTCATTCCCATCACGGATTTCTTAAATTCAGTCGAAATAAAAACTGCTGCAACCTATTTCTTTATATTTGCTTGGCGAAATTCCTTTATTTTCATCATACATTTCACACAATTATACACCACATTCCTTGTTTCACTTTTACAGAGTATAATATTTTTTTTAAATCGTTCATTCATTCATTCGGTCACAGACCATTTTCTTGAAAAGGAACGTAGGGCAGAATTTACTTTTAAATAAATAGACAATTTTATGATGTAGGCCGAAAATGAGCTTCCCCTATTTGACAGACCAGTAGCCGCTACTGATTTGAGCTGAACCTGTAAGCAACCACCAAGCACTCAGAAAACCCTAGCAACCACTAAGAAGACGTTAGCAACCACCTGAAAACACTGTAGAAGAACCATATACTGTAACAAGAGCCCGGTCCATTCAGAACTGCAACTATCAAGAACAACCTAGAAAGTAAAAAACAACCATGTAGAACAATACATTAGCAACAGTCCAGCAACAACTACTAGCTTAACCATACACACCTTAACAATCCATTTACCATTCGGAACAAAATAGCAATCTCCAAGAACATCTTAGAAACCATATACCAACCACCTAGAACACTATAGCAACAACACGCAGAACACACTAGCAACCATCCACCAACCAACCATTTACATCTGCAAGACGTATACTTTAGATTGTTTGCTCATCTCCAATACATTTATTGGATGTCTCCTTTTGGATGTCAAACAGACGACTATTAGATGTCTTTAGGATGTTTATGATTTAGAATATATTTAAAACTGACATCTGTAAGAAGTCTGCCAGACGTTTGTAGACAGCAGATGCTTTCCAGATCAAGGGATCTTTTACAGACATCTTAAAGACGTAAGTGTGCTATCTGGTTTACATCCACAAGAACTTGTTAGCATGTAGTAATGCCCTAAAAACACTTAGAAGACCATACCAACCACATACTAATGTCCTGGCTACCACTGTGGCATGTCAGTGTTGGTCTACAAATGTATATATAATGAATTTTGAAAAAGCTTGCTTTATTCAGTTAGAATGGAGCTGAGTTGTAACCCTGTTCTCTGCTCTTTATCCTCAGGCATGGTACCAGATGTGCTGGAGAGATTGCCATGCAAGCAGACAACAACAAATGCGGTGTCGGAGTGGCCTACAACTCTAAAGTGGGAGGTGTGTGGCAAGCTGTGTTTGTTCACTTTTTAAATCCTCAGGTTGGACTGGTGATAGTACTGTGAATATATAACAGCACTGACCCATACAACCGGTCATGCACGTACACAATCTGTCCATGTCCACTTGGATATATTGTATAGGCTTTAGGGAGTATTACATCATAAATCACCAAAGATTATGGGACGCATTTAATCAGCAGCATTCGATCACTTGAAAATTGTTTTGATGTTTTAGCTAAGGTCATCTTTTGTGCTACTCATCTGCAGGGATACGAATGCTGGATGGAATCGTGACAGATGCCATTGAAGCCAGTTCCATTGGCTTTAACCCTGATCATGTGGACATCTACAGCGCTAGCTGGGGCCCTAACGATGATGGGAAGACTGTGGAGGGACCTGGACGTTTGGCTCAGAAAGCTTTTGAGTATGGTATCCAGAAGGTGAGAAGAGTGGAAATCGGTTACACTAGATGGAAACCACCTAGCAGTCATCCAGAATAAACTAGCAACCATCTAGATTCTAGAACAATCTTGCAACCACTTAACAATCATTAAGAACATACTAGCAAGAGCCCAGAACATACTATTAGCTATCAACAATTTAGTGCAACTTAACAACCACTTAACACCCTAGCAACACCATAACAACCATCCAGAACACCAGGATAACGACCCCCAATTTAACCCAATAAAAAATGTAAATAACATTTACACCAAGTGCATTAAAGGAAACTGTTGTATTGCTTTAATTATAACGCGTTTCATGAAATACAACTACTGGCCAAATATTCAAGAGGTAAACTAATGCGTTACTGAAGCACTGAAATGAATGGACTTCAATGCTGGAACTATTGGTTGTTTGGAATTATTGGCTACTCCATGAAACACTTTGCATCCACATTTCTGAGTTCTTGTACAACCTAGCAACCATTTAACAACCATCCAGAGCACCCTAGTCACACAGCTGATATATTGTTCTTTTGCCGTGTAACTATGAACACAAACCCATTGTAATCTCCAAATAATTGTGCTTTCTTATAGGGTCGTGGTGGAAAGGGCTCCATTTTTGTCTGGGCGTCTGGTAACGGTGGTCGTCAGGGCGACAATTGTGATTGTGATGGATACACAGACAGCCTGTACACCATCTCCATCAGCAGCGCATCCCAGCAGGGTTTGTCTCCCTGGTACGCTGAGAAATGCTCCTCTACGCTGGCCACTGCCTACAGCAGCGGAGACTACACCGACCAGAGAATAGTACGTCTCCTTTGCTTCGGTTATACATGTCCTTGCTGTTATTACATTGCTTTTGGTTTCCTTTGTTGTCCAATGACTAAATGTCTCCTTAGAGAGCAATAAAATAGACTGCCTGACAGCTTTGAGTGCTTTTGGTTGGTGTGTTTGCTTGTTCTCTATTGGGTTTTGTTGCATTGACATTTTATGTTTTGACTCTTATTGTCTTGCAGACTAGTGCCGATTTGCACAATGAATGCACAGAGACACACACTGGCACGTCTGCATCTGCCCCATTGGCTGCTGGGATATTTGCACTGGCTTTGGAGCAAAAGTATGTCGAACATCTCACAATTTTGTTTGTTATATTTTTTGTAGGATTATATTTTTTTGTTGTTGCATTTTTTAGGTTTTATAGCGATTCTTACAAGAAGTGGTTTGAATATAAATTGGATGTATTTTCTTGCTCTCCATCCTAGTCCTGATCTTACCTGGCGAGACCTTCAGCATTTAGTGGTTTGGACGTCTGAATTTGATCCACTGGCCAATAACCCAGGCTGGAAAAGAAACGGAGCTGGTTTGATGGTCAACAGTCGGTTTGGGTTTGGTCTCCTGAATGCCAAAGCTCTAGTAGATCTGGCCGATCCCAAAATCTGGAAGCACGTTCCGGAGAAGAAACAGTGCATCGTAAGAGATGAGACGTTCCAACCAAGGTAAAGTTGGCTTCCTGATATTAGGATTAAAACACAAATTTGCCTTTTTGCAGCAGAAACATCGCTGTGGTGTTGCACCTCACACATGAAAGACAAAGCCACCCTGATCTCCTGCCATCTGTTACTGCACTCAGCTATAGCCAATCATTAATAGCCACATTATTTCAATAGATCCAGTGTGTGTTTGTGCACATTTAGGCCCATCTGTTTCGGTATATTGTGTGAATTTAGAACTGAAATCCATTTTTACTCAAAGAGCTCTCAAATTGTTTTTCTCTTGCATTTACGTCATTAATTTTTTAAGATTGTGCAGCTTTAGTTTTCAGACAAAGCGCAGCCGGAAGAAGGGCACCTGAACAGATGTTTCATTTTCCTGGATCTAAAATGTCACTACTCACAGTGTTGAGTTTTTAGCATGCCACAATCATGCACAGCAAAAGCACATGCATTTATTTATTTATTTTGGTATTTGCATTGTAGAATAAGTAAGTGGGGCACTAAAAGGCTGTCAGCTTTGTCTGTCCATGCAGCCATGAGCACTTGTTTTAGCATAGTGTGCATTATCACCATGGCACTTGACTGATGCAAAGTCTGTGACTTTCAATGTAATCTGCAGGGATTATAGTTCATATCACAGTAGGGACCAGTGGGCAGAAAAAAATCCTTTCATTACTGTTCAAACATCAAATTAATGTTTATATTTTTTAATGATGCATTTGATAAGTCTGTCTAAATTGAGACAAACTTCAACTCCCCAATCTTTAAAAAGTTTTTTTTACTCACAAATGTTGAATTTATTTGACCAAAAATACATTAAAATAATATTTTAAAAACATTATTAAAAACATTTTTCCCACTGAATTTATTCCTATGACAGCAAAGGTGAACTTTCAGCATCATTACTCCAGTCTTTAATGTCACATGATCTTTCAGAAATCTAATATGCCGACTTGGTGCTCAAGAAACATTTCTTAATATGTTAAAAACAGCAGCTGCTTATTATTGTTGTGGACACCGTAAATAATTTGTAAGGATTCCTTGATGATTAGAAAGTGCAATAACTGTCATTTTATCCATTTCAAGCATCCTTGAGTAAAAATATTAATTTCTTTAAAAAAAATGTTGCAACGAAAAATATATTGTGTTTACAAACTTTAAAAAATACCCTTTTTTGTTTTACAGACCATTGAAGGCTGCAGGTGAGATATCCATTGAGATCCCTACTAAGGCCTGCGCAGGACAAGCGAACTCTGTTGTTTCTTTGGAGCATGTGCAGGTGGAGGTCAGCATTGAGTACACACGCAGAGGAGACCTCCACATCACGCTGACGTCTCCATCAGGTGAGATAACATCATGTAAACACGCTACATTGTGCATGTTTAGGAAGAGAATACTGATTTTTGTGTTTGTCCCGTTAGGTACAACCACTGTCCTGCTGGCGGAGAGAGAGAGGGACACGTCATCCAATGGTTTCCGAAACTGGGCCTTCATGTCTGTGCACACCTGGGGAGAAAACCCCACTGGCACTTGGACCCTGACGATTACAGATATGGTATATAAAAGCATTTCTGCAAACAAATGCTAAATACGCATAAAGTGTCTGCTGCTTATTACAATCTGTTTTCTTCTCTCTTCTGCATTCAGTCTGGACGGATGGAGAACGAGGGACAGATTATCAGCTGGAAGTTAATTTTGCATGGGACATCTGAGAAGCCAGAGCACATGAAGAAGGCAAGGGTTTATACATCCTACAATGCTGTACAAAATGATCGCAGAGGAGTGGAACCGATGGAAGACATGATCAAGGTCAGGACAAAAATCAAATATTAGAAAATGTCAATATTGTCAAATGTCATTGATTTAAAAAAAATTACATATTTTATATACAGTATATTCATACAAAATATGCAGTTGATCCCAGCATGCTCTAGATGCATGTTCTAGAGAAACAAAAATAGATAGACCCTAATAGACCCTAACCCTTTTAATTGTAAGGAAAGACTATAGATGCTACATTGAGGGTTTAACATACTGTATGTAAGTTTTTGGCTCTTTTTAAGCCAAAAAATAGCATAATATGTTTGTAGATATTCAGGAAACATTATGTTTAAATAGCTGTTTCTCTGAAAAATACTGCTATATCCAGTAATTCCACTCTGAAATGTCAGAATTGCAGTACCCATTTCAACCGCTAGCTGTCAATCTTACATAGTGCACCTTTTAAACTGTATATAATCTATGGCCAACCATTAACTTCTACCTGCTAAAAATGAGCATTTTGCAACTCTTCCACTCTTATCTCAATTTCCTGTCTCTCTGACCAGCAGGAAGCTCCGACTCCAGCTCACAAGCTTGAAATTTCAAGTCCACCGGTCCCAGACTCTCTCCCGTCTGCTGCTTCCATTAGCATCCCTGCAAAACATCCAGAAGCTCCAGGCTCCTCCACTGCCAATCTGGCCCTGCTGCGTCTCCTCCAGTCAGCCTTCAACAGGCAAACCCCGGCAATTCCTCAGCATGCTTTGCCGGTTCCTCCGGCTCCTCCCAAGACCTTTCAACCCGAGAGGATCCCCCCGCAAAAGCTCTACCAGGCCCTGGACCAGCTAAACCGCTACAGGGGCTTCGAGAACGGCCTGTTCAGTGACTACAGCGACAACTTCTACAAAGCCCAACCGTACAGACACAGAGACGACCGGCTGCTGCAGGCGCTGTTTGACATGCTCGGAGACGACCAGCAGTGAGACAGGAAGAGGCAATGACAGGAAGAGTAGGTAAAAGAAGCTGGACGCCCTGCTGAAAAGACCAGCTTAGGTCCACCAGCAAAACCTAGTTTGTGAAGCTTTTGGTAGTGAAACAGCATGCTAAACTGGTCTTGGTGAGTCGGTTACGCATCACAACATCTAAAAACTAGCTGCTACGCTAGTCTTTTCAGCAGGGCGAAGGGGCATGGAAGAAAGTAAGCTGGTACCCTTGAGGGGACTTGATGAAATTAGATGCGTTTTGTTCTCTTCCAGACAAGCTTGTTTTTATCTGCACATGTAGTTATCAACTATAAGCATTCTACGGCCTGTGTCTGTCAGTGTGAGTGTTTGTATATCTTTGGTGAACAGCCAGCTGTATTTATCCCTCGGTTTTGAACCAGGTTGCTAAGATTTAAAACCAGTGACGGGACCAATTATGGTGTCTCGTTTCCTTTGCCCTCTTGATGATTTTTCTCATGTTGCCTTCACTGCCACCAACTTCTGCATGCTACAAAACATTCACATTAGGATGTTATGAGAATTATATTCTACTTTAAAGACGACGATTGTAAATTGTAACCGTTTGTGAAAGTGTCAATCTTCGCAAAATCAGTTTAAAGGGAAATTTCACCCAAAAAACGAAACATTTACTCACACTCTTGTTTTTACAAACCCGTTTACATTATTTTCTGCTGAACACAGAGGAATGTGTTCAAGAATGTTGCTAACCAAACAGTTTTGAGTACCACTGACTTCCATTCGTGTTTTTTTAATCATACTTTGTAAGTCAACTGTACCAAAATCATTATTCTTCAGAATATCTTCTTTCGTGTTCCAGAAAAGAGGAAAGAAAGTCATACAGGTTTGGAATGACGTGAAAGTGAGTAAATGAATTTTCATTTTTGAATGGGTTATTTCTTAATGTCGATGTGAAACCAAATTTGACCTTCCCAGTGCACGTTTTTGGTGTCATGGTGCACACGATTCCAAATAAATAAATGTTTGTCTTAATATTTTCACTAGATATAACTTTCTCTCCGCCTCTAAAATTACTTGCCTTTTTGACTGATGTCACAAATTAATCTTAATTTTGAGTGGTTTGTAACACCCACTTTTCACAACTCAAATCGATACTTAATATAGCGTGTTATTCTAGAGCAGGGTTTCCTTCCAGGGTTTGTGGACTCCTAGGGATTAATGATGGAGCTACAGGAAGTACCAACGCCAAATGAAAGATGCACTAAGGTACTTTGTAGCCTACTTAAAATGATGTACACTCACCGTTTTGTTCTAAACTGACCAAGTTAAAATGGATTGTGATATTAATATATTTGATAGTTAAGGTAATTATGTATTGTAGGTGAACAGTGTTTGTTTGAAAATCTGTTGTTTATAGGTTGTTTAGTTAACTAAAACTAAAATTAGGCATAAGGCATTTTGATCAAAGATATGGTCCTTAATTAAAATAAAATAATTTTTTTTTTTTTTTTTTTTTTTAGATGGCAACATTTCTCTTTTTCACTTCATTTAAGTACTAAAGTAACTTAAAAAAAACCTAATAAAAATAAATAAAAATCTATATAGACAATTTAAAAACAAAAATGACAAACAACAAAATTACTAAAACTTTCGAATTCAAGTAAAAACTGAAAATCTAAAAATCAAATATTACATGCAAAATATTTAATGATATACAGTACACTGTTTTACTCACAATACATTATTAAATCAAATAATTCCTAATGTAGTTCTTGTTTATTTAAAAAAAAATAGCCCAAAAAATAGGCAAATTGTAAAAAAAAATATAATAAATAAATACATTAACAAAATAGGCAAATTATCAGTTATATAACAATTTGTCATTAAATGCGTAAGAAATATTTTTTAAAAATTTGAACATTACTTAACATCTCAGGTAATTCTAGCAAACATTTTAGGTGGTTTAGCTGACAAAAACCCCTGGAAACCCTGTTTATAGACTAAACAACATCAGTAACACCTGGTTCTACTGGGTGCTTATAGATCATAACGCTCAGGATGACAGTGTTTAGATGAACTATCATTCAACTGTAGAAAACCGAGGACATATACTTGTGGGACACCTTAAAGCCTATCTGCCCTTTTTTTGCACACAACTTTTACCATGTACCTCTCCCCTGCTCTCTCCAGAAACACATGCTTTCTAAATAATCTCTAAATAGTTCTATAGAAATAATTATGATTTTAGAAGTCATTAAAAAGAGACTTGTACATCCCAGGAAACTAAATATATGTATCGCCTGATTTTATATTCAAAATTCATAAAACAAAGATAAAGTTTTATTTTTCTAAGAGTTCATAGTAGTTTATGAAAGTAAAGAGAAATGATATCTATATAGAACCCTGATATATTATATCGCCATTTACCTCATAAGCCTAAATCGCAATTCTGTCTCTTGTGTGATGTTGTACCTTTAACCTGAATGTCTCTGGACTTATTTCCAATAAACTCTATCCAGCTGTTGTGATGATGCTCTGAAAGGAATTGTCTGTGATTTGTAAAACAGGCTTGAATGTTCCAGCTCTATTTTATTTATAGGTTATCCTTAACTATGTTAAGTTAACTAACTCGTAAATTAGAAACCACAGTTCTGTTTTTATTTATATAACCTGAAATTGCTGGTGATACCAGTTTGTAAAAAGAAATGACTTAATAAATGTTTGTCATGGTTCAGCACATAATTTATTATTTATTGATTTATTTTTTAGAGAATCTTGGTTTGCCATGAACTGTACAGTATAGACTATTAAAATACTGTTTTACGTGATCGTTTACACACAAACAGACTGTCATTTTTCAGTGCTTCGTGTTTATACCAGTTTACACCTGTCTGAAGTTGTTTACAAGATACGTAGTTTAATGTATTCATATTAAATGACTTTTATCATAATAAACCAAACGGTAACATTGCAAGCAAACATGTCTTCATATTTACACGTGTGCCAAAGAGTTTTCTGGCAGTAACACAAACTGAATACTTGGCTTGCTGCTTCATTAATAATGCAAACATCTCTGGCTTGTAAAAGCTTTAGCCGCTATCATGTCCAAATATTACCTCAGTATACTGTAAATGGGCCAATATATATTAAAGGACAAGCAATAGCCTAACCCAGTGAGATGAGTGAATTATGACAGTAATTAAAGTACAAGTCACAACCTGAACTGTATAGTAATTACAAAAATTAAAACGTCAAATCAATCAAGTGAACACTTTTATAGGTTAAGAAGCTTTTGTATTTGATTTCTCGGTGTGCTGATGCTGTGAGAATGTGGTTAGGTTTAGGATGAACTTTCTCACCGTGTTTTACTAAAGACCGACGTGTTTGAAATGATAAAGAGACATAGCGCCATCTGCCATACGGCGAAGGTATTGCTATTTAGCGTATCTGAATTTGTCCCTGCTGGTAGATGTTTGAACTGCACCATCACATCTTTCCCTTTTGATATTAAAAGCAGCTGGTGGAATATTTGGATGGTAAAATTGATTTATTTATAAATATTTGTATATGTATGTATATATTGAGATTTACGTACAAATAAATATATAATTAATTATTTATATATAATTAAGGAAAATTAAAAAAAAATAAAAATAAATATATAATAAAATATATATATATATATTTGCAAGCAACATAAACTGCAGGTAGTTCATTATATTATAATAGATGATTTGTCAGTTTTTGGAGGATAAAATACAGTATATCGTTTTATAAACGCTAAAATATTTCATTATTTATTTTTTATATTTATTAAAAAATATATAGCATCTTGCTCTATTAACAGCCTTTTAAAGCAGCAATGTATTTTGACAATATTTTTTGCAAGCAACATTTTCTACTACATTTGACTAAAAATACAAAGAGAAATACTCACATGAAAGTAACATATTCTACTTTTTAAGATTCTGCTGGATCTTAAACAGGTTAAAGTTACACTCTGTCTTCATTTCTCTCATTTTCTTTTGCTCTTTGCTGGAATCAACTTTATTCTGTCCGGATTCTTACCGAATCTTGCTGCTTTGGACGAGAGCCAGAGAAACAGATTCCACCGGTCAGAGGATGAGAAAGAGGCAGAGAACCAGAGAGAGAGGACAGAAAATAAAGAACAGGAAAGGTAGAGTTAAGAGTGGGAAAATGAAAAGAAAACATTATATTAAAACTGATGGAACAGGTGAGAATAAAGTGACTTGCTGGGGATGAGAGATAAGAGGGCTGAAATGAACGAAGGAGGCCAATGAAATCTCTCTCTCTTTCATTGTAAATCTCATCTTCTTCTTTGCATTCAAAAGGAAGTTTTTTGCATTTTTCTGGAATCATCACTATGTTGTGGTTTTCTGTTTGGTAATTCTGTCAGCCTGAGGTTGTTGGGAAGTTATGAAAATGTGCTGAGACTGGATTTGCAAGATTATGCAGCTCCACGACAACATGCCAGGGAGTTGGTGGACTTAAAATTAATATTTCTCTCATACATACATCTCAATTACCTGTGTACTGAAGAATGATTATCTAGAAAAATGCTTGAGAGCTCACTTTTAATTTGCTTGCTAAAAGGATCGCATGAATGATCAAATCATGTGGAAAAGTGACAGGGCAGTTAAATGAGTCAAGTATAGACCTATTGATGGAAGGATCATAATAATATTATAGATATATAAAATGAAATTATATTGTATATTATATATTATTTTATTTATTTTACTAAAGGATGGAAGCAAATCAACTTCACCAAATTTTATTTTATTTTATTATTTTATTTTATTTTACTGAAAGATGGAAGCAAATCAACTTACTTAAATTTAATTTAATTTCATTTCATTTTTATTATTTTATTATTTTATTATTTTATTTTATTTTACTGAAGGATGGAAGCAAATCAGCTTTACCAAATGTAATGTAATTTAACTAAATTTAAATTATTTTATTTTATTTTATTTTATTTTATTTTATTTTATTTTATTTTATTTTATTTTATTTTATTTTATTTTATTTTACTGAAGATGGACCACAATATTATGGATAGGTCTTTTATTTAATAATATCCAATACAGTAGATTAAAGAATAGACTAGACAATATTTATAAATATGTAAAATGTATTTTAATGCAATCAAAGCTATAAAAAAAACTAAACAAAAAGCAGAGCAAAAATATATAAATAAAATAAATAAAATGGTGTTTGTATAGAATATGGGCCACAGTACACTGCCGTTTGGGAAGTAGGGACCACAGTATAATACAAACAACGTTTGGGTTCATTTAATTTAATTTAATTTGATCTTTTTTGTTTGTTGGTTAATGGTAGCTTTGCTTCCATTAAAAATACATATTCTCTAAAATTCTGCTCTTTGTTGTCTCAAAGAATTCTTCAAATGCAAATGTAATTTGATGAAATGCGTATACATTTAAAAGTCATTCATAAATATCTTCTACTCCTACTTGCGTAAAATAAATAGATCTGCCTCTGTTTTGAAATTTGAGAGTGGCCACACCATTAGTGTCTGTTGAGAGATACGGCTCATATATAACTGGTGCCATGTGATAAGGAGCAATACAGCTGGTGCCACTTGTATTTAGATGATGGTCAAACATTAACAGGCCTTGCGGTGTCTAGGTCTTTAAAATTCCGGAAATGACAGAGAGGAACTGACAGTGGGACAACGGCATCACCTGTATACTTAAACAACTCTTCATTTACTTCCTGAGAGACAGACTGTTCTGACATGGAGTACTCTGTGTGTCCTCACATGGCACTTGCTGTGTTGACAGAGCAATGAATAAAGTGTAAGGAGCACTTTTGTATGGTTGCTTTATGGTTTTAGGCATCATTGACAGCATCAAAGCAATGGTTCACAACTGGTGACCTTAAAACGGGTTCACAGCGATTAAAATAATAAGCATTCAAAGCTATGAATGGGCCATTATATGTTTTCCTGGTTAAATGGTTTGAAGTTCAAAATGCCTTAATCGTGGATTTATATGTTACAAACATGCAGCTTTACATTTTTTTAAATAAGATGTTAACTGACTGGAGCTGTGCGGATTACTTGATGATTATTATGATGTTTTTAATCAGCTGTTTGGACTCTTATTCTGACGGCACCCATTCACTGCAGAGGATCCATTGCTGAGCAAGTGGGTGGAGTTAGCTCTGTGTAAACACTAGCCTGCTTTAGTGTCACACTACTCCTGTAGTAAAACTCATTAAATGAGTTCACTTTAGTGTTAGCACATACATTTTGTTTTATGTCTATGCCTTTGAAGAAAATAGAGCTTTGGATTGTTTCTATTTAGCCTGCAACATTCATTTATTTAATTATGGTGACTTTTTCCAACTCTCTACAGTCTCCTTTTTTTAAACCAGGTGCATTTGTCTCACATTTTCTGTTCTCTGCTAGTGGACGCAGACATGTGTTTTGGTCCCACATGGAGTACTAAGGTCAAAAGTTCCACAATCTAGGTCTGTAATCTAATGCCAGGCAGCTAAAGTAAGCGGAAAGAGTTTAGGTGATTGCACACACGCACACTCACACACACCCATTTAAACAATGTTAAATATCTGTTGATGAACACAAGCAGAGAAAAAAACTACAAGAGAAAGGTTGCTCAGTTTGCATTTGCAGAGCTTTATGTTTGATTTAAGAATCAATTTTGTGTCTGATGTTTCTTCCATATATATATATATATATATATATATTAGTGCTGTCAAATGATTAATCATGCTTAATCGCATCCAAAATAAACTTTTCTGTTTACATAATATATGTGTGTGTGCTGTGACATGTCATGACATATGTATGTATGTTTTCATATGATTAGTCTTCATTTTTGCTCTAATTTTTAGATGAGGTGCTCTACCAAGTCATGGTTTCTCTGATTACTCAGGGTAACCAAAATAATTGCTTTAATGCTGTTTCTTCTCTATTGAGTTTCAGACTGGCATGATGAAAAAAGGCTTTATGAAAAAGCAGCCCAGTCGTGCAGGATTCAGCCAAGGCAACACCCTGTGCTGTCAACAATGCCATGGAAATCAGAGGAAATATAATCAGATGCGGTGAATTTAATGTGCACTCCTTAGCCATTGTGCCACTGACAGATGCATCAGCATGATGAGAAACTAATTAACACCCACTTAATTAATACTCATGCTATTCAGCTAAAAAGTGTTCCTTTACAAACACATCTTATATAATCCCATTACTCTGTCTGTGAAGACTTCTAAAGTGGCATGCATTCCAGAGCCGATTTTAAACGCTAAATAAACTAGTTTTAATCAAGGGTGTGGTCGTTTTTTTTATGCAGGCCTAATCTTAAGGATTCACAGTGGCTTCCCTGCACCCAGCCTAAAACTACCGCACCACACCAAAGCACTCTGCATAATCACTCCGTCCCAGAGTGTGTCTCTGTAAGGCACAGCAGGTGTGCATGCTGGGGGAAAATAGCCAGAAGCCACCAAACCAGTTCTACAAAGAGCCAGGCTTAAGAATAAACGGTTGACCTTCTCAGCTGACGCTCTGGCTCAGTCCAGTCTAGATGATCAATACACTCAGATCAGAGGGAACTCGTTAAAAAGCTGGTTTTATTAGGCTTGGTTTGTTTGCTGGATTACAAAAAGTGCAATGGTTTGTCACACCTACATGTGAAAATATCCAGTTTATCAATCATGTCTGGAAACTGTTGTTCCTTGTTCAACTTGTTCCTGCTGATTACTGTGTATGAGTGATGTAACCACAGACCGAATGTGACTCAGGATGACCCTGATGCAACTGGCTGATTACTGCAGTCTGTCACAGCTTACAAACAGTGAGACATGTACAATAATACACCTGCAGGCAGGCCAAACACTTGTGTGACACCTATACTGCTGTGTTTTTTAAGGAACACTGTGGTAAAGACAGGGAGCGGTAAGTATGACAGTTGGCGAACTAAATCTGACTCTGATCTTAGCAATGGTGGAGAAAACACTCCTAAAACGGTATACTATTAATTAGTGTCATTTGTTTTTAAGGGTGCATGCAGAGGAAAAAGCAAACAAATCCATTAGGCCTCCAAACAGATTTTAATAATGATAAATAGTTTGTTTACACACTTATTATTCCAGTATCTAAAAAGCACAATGTAATGCCAATATAAACTATATGATATATAAAAAAGCTGAAATTAACTGATATTTACTACAGAATATTTACTGTAAGAAAACAACGGTTATCCATAATCCCGAATGTCAACAGATTAATTGGCCTTTAAATAACTTTAGATATTTATTAAATAACAGGCATAGCAAAATAAAGTATTTGTCATTTATATAT
>JAUCNO010000425.1:12853373-12863810 GCA_032353835.1 Enteromius viviparus
CGGCCAATCAGTAACATGAAGTAAAAACGCCCCGATGTGGTAACTCCCATTACAGTTGCTGCAGAGACCTATACTTGGAGGAGCCGACCATAAAGAAATGTAAAAAAAGAACGATTCACTCCCTTAAAAGATTCGTTCTAACCCCAATTCGTTCACGAACAACAATTGCTACATTTTTTATTTTATCGAGGTGTGGTTAATGCAGTCCCGCCTTATTTTGGCAGAGAACCGAAGGGGAACTACACGACTCGCAAAGCCTGGAAATAACTTTCGTTTAGACTTCCCCGAAGCCGTGCACAGCTGTGCTAACGTTAGTTACGTCAAGAACAATGGCAGAATTTGTTAAGGCGCAAATTAAGGGTGACAAAGTTGTTGTGTTTCTGAAGCCGACCTGTCCTTACTGCATATGCGCTAAGGATGTTTTGTCAAAATATAAATTCAAAAGTGGACACTTAGAGTTTATTGACATCAGCGGACGCAGTGATATGGGCAGCATCCAAGACTATCTGCAACAGATCACAGGCGCGCGCACCGTGAGTACTTACATAATGGTGTATATTAACTTACATGATAACATTTTGGTTATATTAGACCAGAGTCAGTCATAACGTCAGACGGCCATCGTTACATTAATTTTAAATATATAGTCTGAAATGCAACTAAACGTATTAATTAAAAACAAAACGTTTTTTCAAACATCTTCTAAGTTAATTTTCAGTATCATAGTTTATTGTTATGGTGGCAAATATGACTTGTTTTTACTCGCTTATTCACACGAATGCTGAGTCACCAACAGCGTGACCAGCAGCTTTGGCCCTGCCCATTTTATGTTAGTCATATGCTTTGATTAATTTGTCATGTTTATTTACATGCATGTATTCCTTGCAGGTTCCTCGGGTCTTCATAGGGGAAGAGTGCATTGGAGGAGGAAGTGATGTTCAAAGTCTGGACCGTTCTGGAAAACTGGAAGGCAAGTTGCAGGCAATCGGAGCTCTGCAGTGAAGGTAGACTTTCTAGTCCCTCTTTATAAAATTTTAAAAACAATATATACAACAATTACATAATTGGTTCATAACTGCTTTAGTCCCAGGGCCCAGAGTTTAATTAGAGAACAAGTGGCCACCATCCTAAAATTATGTTCCCTCAGCAACCAGGAAATCACTTCACAAAACAAATTTTTGTGTGTGTGTGTATTTGTATTTTAATTTTAGTTATTTGTCAATTTAATTCATTTTTATGCCTATGAAGACTTTATTCAGTGTATTAGTTATTTTAGTTCATCAAGGTAAACAAAAAAAGAAGTGTTTTTGTTTATTAGAATGTTTTTATTTAAACATTATTTTAGTTCAAGAAACAAAATGTTCAGCAGCTCATGTTGTCAGTTGCCCTACATAGTTTTCATCTGCAGTATCATTGCTTTTCCCACCATTGTCTGTGTTACAACAGACTTGTGACTTATTTTTGGGTCACGACCCACCCTTGAAAACCACAGATTTAAGCCAAAGACTCTCAGAGCAAACATGCACGATGTGCTCGACCTCCCATTTTCAGTATAACAAATTGTGCAAATTTTAACATCTACTTTATTCAGTTGATTAGATTGCCAGGTTCAGCATTTTTACACAAAATGAGATAAAAATGCTAATTACTCAACCGTTTTTGGTTACATTCAAGATGAATGCCACTAAAAAGAATAATTGATGAATTACTAGTTTACTCATTAAATACTGTGTAGTACATATGGTTTAACCTACCTGGTCTCATGGCATAAATGTACCTCGGACGGTGCACTTTTTAGCGAGACGCGAAATACGTACCAATAAGTACATATCACTGCAGTTTCCAAAAGAAATGAACTCTAGAGGCAACTCTGACACCTTATATTACTATTCACACAAATGTACAAAGTTTCGATTCATAAAGTGTAATTTTCACACAATTACTTGAAGAATATCATGTTCAAAGCAATATTAATATGCTGGGAGATTTGAGAACTGATGCTTTTGAACGTTAGCATCACACGTATCCAGCTTCATATCTATAGGTTTTCATAGACGGTAGGTTTGTTCGGCAGCACACAGAGTACAGAGATGTACTTGAGAGGCGAGGAGCTCTGGTTTGAATCCCGTGTAACTACGGTTTGACAAAACAGTTCAATTGGTGTAAAAGCAAATGCGTTTTGTTAACGTTATCTGGTAGGTTTAAAGTTTGAATTGGTGTAGGCCATATTTCCAACATGGTGGAACATTTAACTTTTAGCAACAGTTTGTTTTAATTCTAAAACTCCGTAATACATACCTATATCAACATAATAAAAAAGTACAAGGGTTCACATATTGAACCTGAGTTGTAGCACCACTCAGTGGACGCTTCTCTTCAAAACTGCGGCGAAGCATGCCATGTAAAATGGTGTTGCACAGAAAGTACATCTTCTTATGAGACCAGGTTGGGTTTAACAGTTATGCAATAATGTATATTTCGAACAATAGTATGCTACATTGTCTGACTTTGTATGGTTTAGATTTAAGCCACAAACTCTCCGAACAAACAAGCATCCTTCTAAAATGTCTTTATTCAGCATGAGATGAGGGTCAACATAACTGGACTTGACTAAAGACAGCCAGAATCGGCTCTACATCAACCATACCAACTGCACTAAGAGGCGATCCACATGCTGGATGCGTACGTTATTAGTCGAAATAAAAATCTCAGATGTACATGTTACAAAAATAGTTGCATCAAATTCAAATTAATCTCATGGGGGAAAAAATAAATATTTGAAATTTATTCAAGTCATATTGCTGGAGTAGCCACTGAATTCGGAAACAAAGAAACCTCACCATGACATAACATGGCTGACCATGAGAGTGACATATCAATCTCTGGAGAGAGTATAAGATCGACCCTACCCTGTTTAATACTTTGGGATTAATCCATCGCAGAGGAAGTTTATTGCACCAATCAGGCATAATCGTTCGTATAGCATTATCCACATAGAAGAGCATCGGCGCATATGATCCACCAGTGAGAATTCACAGCTGTCTGCTTCATATCACAGGGTCAGAGGTCAAGGTTTGTGTGAATACAGTACTTCAGAATCCACTGTCAACCCAGGAGTCAAACAAAAGTCTCCTTCATCCTGTATTTAAATGAATCTCCAATTTGTATCTTCTGTTTTTCGCCCTCCCTTCCGACCCGCAGGGCGTCAAGAAGGGGTCACATGATGCTACAGCGAGACTTGCGGATCTGCCGTCTGCGTTGCTGGTACTCGCTGAGCTCCTGTAGGTAACCTCTGGAGGGCCAGCGCAGCCGCTCCACCTGCTCACGCTCCTCATCTGTCCAAAAAAAAAAAAAAAGGAAAATTTTGCTACAACATTCCCTCCTGCTGAACACCAAAGCATTTAAACAAGGAGTTTCCGTCCAACTTATACTTCAGTTAAAATAATGCCACTGTCTGTATTTGTTTCCTATTGTGTGCATTAAAAAAACCCTGAAAATAAACAATTTTCCTGTTAAAAGTTTGCTCGTTCCATTCATTGACTCACAAATACCCCATTCACAAGGCGACACTGTTTTATTTCCAAATGTGTGTGGAAGGGCAGGACATACTAATTAGCTGTGACGATGATTCATTTGTTTCAAAAGTGACCTTACAGTTGCTCTCAGTGTTTGATAATGAAGTTTCGACAGAAGTGGGAAGTGATTTGCATAGGCTTGTGTGCAGCACCAGCTGGTGGAAGTGCTCTCAGGGCATTGAGATCTGGCTTTTGTCACTGTTAGAGATGATTGTATTCTACTGCGCTTGAACATGCTTTCCAGGTGGTCAGGCTCACCTGATAGCTCCAGGAAGTCAGGCTTGTGGCTGAAGATCAGGTAGTTATTGGCAATGAAATGGAGGAGCCAGACATAGAGCTGGTCAGCATTATGACACTGATGAGAAAGATAGAGAGTGAACGTGAGATTAGATACAACGTGCAGGACTAATAAACATGTTGGATGTATCACACATAACATATAAACTGTATTTATACTATTTTTAGTCAATTTTGGTATGCATGGTTAACCCTTATGACTTAATACAGTTGATCAAATGTGTAGTATACAAACTATCAAAAATAACAATTACTATTGGTAATTGAAAAATATACAAATAATAGATAAAGAACAACCTGAACTTAAATAAAAATAAATTTAAAGCAAAATATACGGGAAATAAACATTGTTTAAAAAGACCATTACCAAGACAATTAAAATATAATTTAGTTATAAATATAATAAAAAATTATCAGCTAATTTAAAAATAATAATTAATGGAATAATAGTAAATAAATTATGCTAAAATAACAATAATCTTTTTGAAAAAACTTTCATTATTACAATTATTAACATTAATCTTTTGAACTTTCTATTCAAAGAATCCTGAAAAAAAAAGAAATAAATAAATAAGCAACATGTTTTTTTATGACATTCGTAATAATAAAAGAAGAACTTCCAATTTCAGAATATCTTTTTTCCAGTAGCCAACAAGGATTCTCTATCATGTAATTTAATATTATTATTATTGTTTTCTCTTTTGTAATATGCAATATTGTAAGTGGCCAATAAACGTTTATTAAATAAATTTAATAATAAAAATATGTTTCTTAAGCAAATTAGCATATTAGATTGATCATGTGACACTAAATACTGGAGTAATGATGCAAAAGAAATAAAAAAATCTATATTTATATTGAAACAAGAATTTAAATGAATATAAAATATTTTACTGTATTTTTACTGTATGTTAAATAAATTTAGCATTGATGAGAATAAGACCCCAACTGTTTGAATGATAGTGTAGTTTACAGTTTGAAACACATCTGTGCTTACTAGTTCACATATTAAAAATAAGCAATATGCGGTATAAATATGTAAAATAACTGCATTCGTAGTTATAGTGATATTATGGGTCCAAAGCACTCAGAAAGCAGAGAAGTGACACTTTTATCAAACACACCCTTGTTTAAGTAGAGCTGTCGAGCCTCACCTTCGCTCTCCTCAGTAAGCGAATCACACTGATGCCTGTAGAAGCTAGCTCTCGACTGGGCATACTCTGAAGATACGCGCAGACACACACCTCGCACAGGTGCTGCAGCCGTTTCACCTGGTACATCTCTGCACAGACGAGCACGGCCATGGCCTGCAGCACACTGGCTGAACACACAGACACACAGCACTGTCAATCACCTCCTGTTCCCCCCTCCATTAACCTCAGGTCATATTCACCCTCTGTCAATCAAGCTCAGTCTCTATTTGCATCTGTTCTCTCAACAGTGTTATTTAATGTCCTTGATATGAACGGGGAAGCATCCATCACATTGATTGACAGAATGAGTGAAGCAATTTGACATACTGTACAAAACCTTCCTTCATTGTTTAATGATAAATACAACCTGAATCACTACATGTCATCGTGATTGAAACGTATGGATTATGTTGCACAATACAGTGAATATATAAGGCCATTGTTAGGCACAACATACAGGAGAAACCCTTTATTTTTATTACCTAATCCTAATTAGAACTAGCACTGCCATTTTAGAAGTTTGGAGTCAATAAGATCTCTTATGTATTTATTGGAAAAAGTTATACCTATACCTACCTGTAGGCTATATATCAAAAGTAAATGAATGATTTTAGATTAATTAATGCTTGCAGATTAACGATGCTTTGCAGTTTTTGTGTGCATAGGAGGCTTCTTTCAAAAACATTTTCAAAATCTGATTATAAAATAATTAAAGGCATAGTTCATCATTAAATGCTGTTATTGATGTGAATATGTATCATTGGGAAAATCAGGTCAGCATGCAAATCCTTGGAAAATTCAATTTTTTTGGTGAGACATGTCCATTAGTAGCTTTTTTAATAGTTAGCTTTATTTTATTTTAAAGAGAAATTTTTTTTTTAATTTTTGTCCATACAGTAAAAGTTAATCTGATATTTTTTTAGTTCAACAAAAGGTGTGGAATGACTCGAGGGTGAGGGGGATGTCAATTTACATTAGATTTAAGTCTGGTTGGCCCAGTCTTGCTTGGTTTTCTCCCAACCAGAAGTGTTGTCATGTTTTCACAACAAAACCTACCCATACGCTACTTAAAACTAGCCCAATCGCATTTCGAAGGGGTAAAATACATGTTTTTGGTGGGGATCTCATGGTAAAATTAGCATTTTAGGGGCTAAATATCATGTTATTTGTATTGCTTAAACCCGGTTGAACATGAGAATCAACCAATGGAAAAAGTGTTAAAGTAGCCCTTTTCTGTGGGAAAACCACAGACTTGGCAACACTGCCAACCAGCTCCAACACACTTGCCTGAAAGTAAGCTTGAAGACCCAGATTAGCTAGTCCAGGAGTGTTTAATTAGGTCATTAAACTCTGAACTCTGGTGGATAGTGTCCCTCTAGGACAGGGCTGGGCGACTTCGGTCCTGGAGGGCAGGTGTCCTGCAGAGTTTAGCTCCAACCCAAATCAAACACACCTGCCTGTAACTTTCTAGAGATCTTGAAGACATTGATTAGCTCATTTCGTGTGTATGATTAGGGTTGGAGCTGAACTCTGCAGGAAACCAGCCCTTGAGGACCGAAGTTGCCCAACCCTGCTCAAGGAACAGGTTCAAAAAACCACACTCTCACCTGGACAGCAGGTGTCAGTGTAGAGGTACTCCAGGAAAGCTAGAAAGGTATCAGATGAGACTCCATGTATTGGCACCACACGACTCCGTGCTTCTGCGTATTTCCCACTGAACATGGCAGCCATAACATCACAGCGGGCCACAAGCACGGCTCTGTGCGCTGGCAGCACGCTTCCTGCAAGCAGACGCACAGCTGACCTCTAAAAACACACTTACACCCATGGAGTCAAGCATTACAGAGGAGCTCTGACTCAAACACAGGCCCCTCCCTTGTACTTTCCACCTTTGAGCACTCTGAATCAATGCACCATTGTGTGTGTACATGTTCATGCACATGCAGCATTGATTCTTGCCTTGCACCATGAAGATGACATCAGAGTATAGAGGGGAATTGAAGAGGCTTCCCAGTGTCAAAGGACCTTGTTGAAAGCGGGGTGTGGGTGTGTCCCTGGGGGCCTGCAACCAGAACGAATTGACACTGCACTGCACAATCTGAGGCGATGAATGCTGCTAGTACTTTGAGCATTTAGAATTGAGAAATCAGGTCAGTCATGCAAATCATTAGAAAAAACCTTTGCACAGTCAGGTTGTATAATCAGAGCGCCTCCTGTCTGTCAGGCGGTTACCTTTTCTTTTCCAACGAATGAGCGTATCCTGTCCATCAGCTGGGCTACGGCCAAAGGGTTCTTCAGTTTTTCGGCGATAGCTTCCTCCAGGTATTCCCATTCCCAGGCCCCTGTGAAAAAATACACATCACCAGCATGCACTGACCCATGAACGCATCCTGCTCACACATGAATTAACTAGCTGTTCGACCGACCGCGGAGTAAATCGCAACCTTTTACACTGGCTGCTCAGATCTGCTGGAGTTTAAGAAAAATTCAACCTCTGTACCGTAGGTACACTCTTAAAAAAAGATTTTAAAAGGGTTTTCAAATCAATGCCAAAGGAGAACCATTCTGGGCTCCTTAAGGAAACTTTCAGTCAACAGTTCCTAAAGGGATAGTTCACCCAAAAATTTAAATCATGTCATTCCAAACCTTAAGAGCTATCTGACCCTGCATAGACAGACAATAGTCAATAATTCAACTGTGATGAATACTTTTTGTGGGCAAAGAAAACAAAAATAATAAATCTATTTAATAATTTCTTTCTTCCGCGACACTATTTGCTGTGTGTTTAAGAGAGTACCATGAGGAAAGGAGCTGGTGTTCTGACATAAAGCCCAGATATGCTGTGCCTTGTTTACAAGCAGATGAATGACTGAAACTAAAGAAAAGAAAGACAGTTGAATACATTCCCACACATAAATAACCTATATAAACATATATGTTTTAATATAGGTTTTAATATAGGTGGCATAAATAAAATTGGCCGTTTTCCTATATTATATGTACATATATGCATCTATATGCTTACCTATATATTAGTAAAATTATTAAAACATAAAAAAAAATTATTTTAAACCCATCAAAGTGCACACAGAGCAGTGAGCTCAGGGGTCTCACCTCCGTCATGGTATTGAAGGTGGAGAGAGAGCTGTTTATTCATTCCCACCACCTACAATCCCTGCCAGACCTGGGACTTGAACCCACAACCTTTGGGTTACAAGTCCAACTCCCTATCCATAATAACTGCCCCCACAAAAAAAAAAAATGTAATTAAAAGAAGCAATACAGGAGACCTATATGGCCTGTATATGCACATATATGCACCTCAATTTTGCCTATATGTTGCATATATATGCATATATGCAGCATATATATTAAAATATATGTGCATATATACTGCAACTAGGTTTCATATATGCGCATATATATTATCATATATGTGCATATATACTGCATATAGGTTTCATATATGTGCATATATATTATCATATAGTATGTGCATATATACTGCATATAGGTTTCATATATAAGAATTTATATTATCATATATGTGTATATATACTGCATATAGGTTTCATATATGCGCATATATCCTCATAGGTTCTTTACATGTGTGTTTTTTTTTTAACTGAATTTAATTGAATTGAATTGAATTGAATTTTCTGGGCCTCAACAGCGCGCAAATTGTTTGGCAGTCAATGGGACAGTCACAAGCCTCACGGTTTTCATATAAAGTATCTTCAATTGTGTTCAGAGGATAAACAAAGCTTTTATGGGTTTGGAACGACATGGGGCTATGATACCGACAAAATAAAAGAATTTTCATTTTTGGGTGAACTGTTCCTTTAAAAAGAGCCATGCGAAGAACATCTTAAAAATCTAAAGAACTTTTTGTGAAAGATTCCATGAGTGTTCTTTATGAAACCATCAATGCCAAAAAGAACCCAGCGTCCAGGGCTGGTGGATTCAGTTATAACTTTAAAAACAAGGTTATGTGAGCCTTTTCTCAGCTTTCTCTTCTCCATTAACTATACTAGGATACCAAAAGTCACAAATAAGGCAGTGGAACAGCTGTTTTCCACAAGAATCAAGTACTCTTGGTGACAGCTAAGAAAATAAAACCAATATTTAACTGGTGTTATTTCATAGTAAAGACATACTTTCCACTGTTCTGTCACATAAAAATGTTCATCCGTCACAGTTGAGCTGATTTAATATTAACTCGGCCTCATTCGTAAATCTGTCTAGACACTACCCGAACAGGATTTGATCCGAAAGAAACCACGCACAATGAGTTTCCGTGCATCATTTGCGTTAATGTAACGACCGCCCTTGGTTCACATGGAGGAAAATGGAAAAATCACACTATATATCAGCAGCAGGGTGAGATGATCTCATCAGTATGGGGCTCACCTTCTCACCTTCTGAGCATGGCCTCACTCTGATAAATGAGTCTATAATATCCATTCCTGTTTCCTGGACTGTTAAAGCCTCATCTGAACACCTGATTGAGATGCATGTCCATCCTTCCAGCCTCCATTTTGCATCAGAGGTCCCAAAGAATGGGGAATGGGAGGTAATATTCCCAGCTTATGAGGAATGTTGTGGCGGGCTAATACAAGCATAGAATCACAATTGTGTACTTGGGTGAATGTCATGAAAGCATGTCCAGGACACTCTTCTCTTCCCCCCAAAAACCAAAAAAAAAAATATTGTTTGGATGGTTTGGAATTTATTGTTATGACATTTAAAGGCGACTTTCCTTTATTTAAAAGAGTTAAACTTAACAATAATAAGTACTTGTTAGGCCATTTTACATGGGCCACCATGCTGAATACTTTATCTTCCTTGGCTATATCGTGGTAACCCCCTTATTATAAGGTACTTCAGTTCACGGAATAAACTAAATGTGGTTGATCTTAAGAGTGCATTTCAACAATCAGTAACTGATTTTAAACCACTAGGTGTCAGTGTTATTGTATGCAATAATTGTATTCTGTGTTTAAATAATAAGACAGCTGCCAATATTAAAACAAATATTTAGTGCAATAATTATAATAAGGCATCTCATTTAGGTTACTGTACTGTAATTTCCTGTAATACAATTCATTAAAAAAATTAAAGGCAGTTACCAATAAATAAATATTTTAGTTATTTATTTTTATATTTAAATGATTTATATTTTTTTCTTACAAAAAATGTCACAAGCATGCATGTAAGCAAGAAAATAGATAGATAGATAGATAGATAGATAGATAGATAGACATGCGATAGATAGACAGACAGATGGATAGACATGCGATAGATAGATAGATAGATAGATAGATAGATAGATAGATAGATAGATAGATAGATAGATAGATAGATAGATAGAT
>JAUCNO010000425.1:12871491-12887206 GCA_032353835.1 Enteromius viviparus
TGCTTACTACAGAATTCGGCCGGAAGTAGTAGGTCATCCGGGTACTTCTCGCCTACTGAATTTCGAATGCTATGAATGGAGCAATGGAGCATTAAAGAAACTAAGGTGAAGTACTTTGTATTTAGCATTACAAGTAAATGTGTTAACATTCCATTTTGCAGCCAGAGGTTCCTGCCAGTTCCTGTCCTCTTACTGTAAGTCAAATGAGGCTGATTACAGAGACTTTTGTTTGTAACAGTTCTTGGTGCCTTTTGCTCCAGTATTTGATTGGCCATGCTGATTAGATCAGAACTGGTGTAGTGGGGGAAGGTTGCTATACCTGAATTCTTTATTTGCATGCTTTGTTTCAATTGCCTCCACCTCTACTGTATGTACCCCTCCTCCTTGAAACCTATATGAACTACATTGTAACACTGCCTTAGTCAGACGATTGAGATGAGTCAGACAATTTAGATGAGTCAGACGACTTTGATGAATACAGCGCTACAATGAGAGTTTTCGGAATAAAGTGAAAATTCTGCTTCAAAAATATCCAAATGTCTCCTGGTCTCTTGGAAAAAGTTCACAACAGGAGTTCAAAAAACAAAAACCTAATTATGAACCTTTTATTTAACATAAGGGCACGTTAACATGCGAGTCATAGCACTGTGTAAGGCACTTTTGAATCCATTTGAGAAAAGATTCATGCATAATGCTGGTAGAATTATTACAGGATTATTTTACCTCTTTCAATCATAATTTAATTCAGATCTATCTTAACCAGACTGAATGAGGTGTTTATATAATGGCTTTTCAGTCCACCTGAGGCATCAGTCCAATTAGAAACTGATTTAAATGCTGTAAAGGTCACTACAGACACTCATGCAGGTTTGGAAGGACATGATGTTGAGTAAATGATGACAGAATATTCCATTAAACTGTGTGAATAACTCATTTTGCACTATTTGCGCCATTTCCAATTGAATGAATGCAAGGATTCCCAGTGTTTTTTGTCAGCTGACTCCCTTTGACATAAAATAATTACGTCTCATATACCACCTAAGAATTTAGCATAATTTTCAGTAATTCTACAATGCATTCAAACATTCTCTAATAACTACATGCAAATGGAAAAAGATTTATATTTCAAATGAAAACAAGTACAATTTTTATTTATTATCAACGAATTCAAAGTTTTACTTCAAACCTGAAAACCCCATTTTGAGAAACCTGCTCTAGCACCTTCCTCGAGTCTTAAACAAACCTATCGTGTTTGTTTCTCCTCCATTATCCTTCAGGGATAAATGATGTAGCTGGATGGAATCACATCTTGATGAATTATACATCTCAAAGGTCACACTGTGAGCACAGAGCTGCCGCTTTTATAGTGGATAGAGCCAAATCTGTGGTCTAAGTGCTTTGAGTCTATAAATGTTTACCTATGAGCATATTCAACAAACGCGTTCAACACATCAAAAGAACTCCAAATCTCGGCTCGATCAGACTTCTTCTTTTTCCTTGAAGTCATTAGCTTCTCATATGCTGTGTAGCTTTTGAACATCAGTAATGGTTAACTAGTTCAACGCCACAGTTCCATAAGTTTCATTTTTTTCAATTATGTGAATGTTGCTCTTTATCATTTCAGAAAAGTTTAAAAGCCAATTCTGCTGTCTAATGCCTTGACTGACATGAGGTAATTAAGATTAAATTATGCATAATCCTAATTATCATTAGTACTTGACATTATTTGCTCTACATACAGTACTTAAGCACACATTCCATAAGCAAAACCATCAGGCAATTTTTAACCAGAGTTTAGTTAAATTGTTTCCATTAAGGCCATTATCTCCCAAGTCTGCCCTACAAAAGGCTGACTGTCATTTATTTTTCCTTTAAACTTCGTAATAGAGAAAAATACACTCTAAACAAATGCAAAACAGAAATGGCCAATAGCTTCTCACCATTTAGCCTCGCCCCCACAGCTACCAGAATCACAGGAACACCCCAGTGTCGAAGAAGAGGGCGAAGTCTTGGGGCGTAGACGTTTCGGACCTGCTGAAATGCCAGTTTGTCATTGACCGAGTACTTAATGACCACGATGTCGGCCTGCTCCAGAACACTCCGCACGCTCGCCCAGTCGCTGTCCAAAAGGTCCTGCGATTAAAATGAAGGTTTTAACCTGTGATGTTTTAGAGGGCATAACTCAGTAGCTCAGCATCTGTTCCACCAATCAGCTTATGGATATCACTGCTATAGCTAAATTCCTCTTAGTCCTTCAATCAGGCGGAAACAACTTCCTTTCCAGAGTCTGCAGAAACCCTAATCCTGCTTTAGAATCCCATCATCCCTCTCTCATTCACTCTGTTACTCACCCAACTGGGACAATCCCGCACCATCACTCTGACATCCCCGAACACTCTAGACTGGTACTCCATAAACGCAGGGTTCAAGGGATGCCTTGACGGCGTCACCGAGTTTGGATCCAATTCCCGAGCTCCGTGGCCCAGGTAACTCCACAACAAGCCACCTTGGACCTGTCCCGGGCCCGTCGTCTCATCCCCAGGCCCGACACCCCCAGGACACTCGCTACCCAGGGCCACTATGTGGACAGACCTGTAGGACGTAGAAAAGCCTTTAGCGGTTTACATTTACAATCCATCCAGTTATCTTTATAACCGATATCAGCTCATGGCATTTACACAAAGTCTTCAATTCTCTCTGCACAGTAAAAAAAATGGTAAAAAGAAGAAAAAAGTTAAAAAATAGTTAAAAACAAGTTACTAGTCCATGTACAGTTAAGTACCATAACTGGTACAACACTGCACTAAAGTGTAATTTTACCGTAAAATACTGTTTTTTTTCTTGCAAATAAAAACAATGAATAACCTTCGCAGTTTTTTTGTTGTTAGTTCAATTAGATTTGTTTATTAACATTAGACACTTGTCTATTTGTGATGTGGAGGAGACAGTTATAATGACTTCTATAGTATTTTGTCACGCCACTCACGTCCCGTATAGAGGGTGTAACATTGGTACTGCTTTGTTTCACAGAACTAGTTGACTGGGTTGCTTAAGCTACATATGTGTGGGCTGGAGCTATCAAAGGGGCAAGACCCTTTTGGGGTAAGGACGTGTTTGTTTTTGGTATTTTCAAATCAACATTGGCTTCTAGAAATCGTATACCCTGCTTTTAATGAAATACACAGTTATCGGTTAAAGATTTTAGTGTGATTTTCTAGCAACCACAGCTGACCAATTTATGTCACTAAAAACCTGTTTAACTGTAAGTTATATGTAAATTTATATTAATGCATGCATATATATATATATATATATATATATATATATATGTGTGTACAAAATATAATACATTTTTATGGTAAAACATTATTTAATTTCCCCCAAACACACACATTTTGTAAATTTACAATTAAGAGCAATTTTAACTGTTAATATTTTTATTATGTGCTAATTAATACTATTGCACATTTTGTATACAAATGCATGTAATAATGTAATATTTGTGTATATGTTATCATAGTATTGTCTTTGTCTCTCTCTCTCTCTCTCTCTCACACACACACACACACACACATACATACATACACACACATATATATGATATATTACTGTTATTATTTGTGCACACGCAGCCTTTGCATGCGTGCAAATGTACTGTACCGTACTGTCAATTTTGCGCTATTGGGGCTTCGGTCATGGCAAAGGAAGAATCATATGCATACTTACATGATCACAATAACCGTCCGCTGGGTTAAGGCTCGGGGAGCACGTACTTCAGCGGCGGGCTTTCACATCAGTCTCCGGCTGTTTTCCGCAATGAAGGTCGGACACGGTACAATCCCTCAGCAGAATGAAAAAGCGAACGGTTCATTCATTAAACACGCGCTGGCAAAGTGAAAGAGTGTCAGGTGCGCAATGATCCGACTGTAAACACACACATCCAGGCAGAAACGATCCAGCAGATCCTGCGCTAGAGGAAACAAGTTCATACTATACCGAAAACAGGGATCTGGCTCTTCCCGGGACGCATGGCACGATCAGAGCCCTGAAACCAGACGTCACTTGAGCATAACGTCAAAGCTCATCGGTCAATGAGATAAGAATATAGGGGAAAACAAAAAAAGAGCAGCGCTAAAGGGTGCCTCCTGACTCAGCAAACGATCGGATCGAGGGACGTGGACACTAGCTGTCCACACCGTACACATGGGCTGCGCACACAGGCTGGTCGTGTTAGTGCTGTGCCTCTGCTGTCTTATTTGTTCAAACCGATAGCACTTTCAGTCATTAATACGTGGTTCTAGAGAGTCTTTGACTGGTATTCCCAACGAATAAAAATCCAGTCTACAACCAACTACACAGACAGATTTTCTCAAGAATATTGCGCTCACTGAAGCAAAACACATCAGCTTTGGGGCCCCTGGGAGCCTCCTTCGGTACCCTAGCCAAAGTCAAATGAGCCCACTGTCATGCCAGAGCAGAGACATGGCAGGGGCCCCTGGGGGCACCCAGAAGCCCTTGGGTGTGAGATAACAATATTTATGCGTTGCTTTCACAAGCACCACTAATTAGACATACTGCATACTGACACCACTGCATGATGAGCCTGGGACATGTGTACTGACCCATACAACTAGTACCTCTATATAATATAGGCTTTCAAGGCACTCATCCTATAATAAAAGGTTGCAGTGGTAATAATAGGCAGTTTTTGCATGATATAACCAAATAAACATTGATTTGACTGAAATGTTTTTTTTTGCAGACGGTCTGCCAAGCTAATACATATAATTGAATACAATATAATATATAGATATTAATGTTTTTGAAAAAAGTCTCACCAAGGCTGTATTTATTTAAGCAAAAATGCAGTGAAAAAAAAACATTTGTGAAATATTTATATAAATTCAAATAAATAACTGCTTTCCATTTTGATACATTATATATATAGGCCCTATATATATATATATATATATATATATATATATATATATACATATTTATATACATATTTCCTGGTAAAGCTGAATTTTCAACAGCCATTACTTCATCTTCAGCGTCACATGATCCAATCCAATATTCTAATATGCTGTTTTGGTATAAATATTTAGTTTTTGTAAACATAATAATTTTGAGAAAAGCATTAAGCTTTTTTCAGGACCCTTTGATTAAAGGTTAAATGTACAGTTATTAAAAAAAGATTTTTAATTATTATTATAAATGTCTTTACTACCACTTTGGTAGTAGGCTAAAGGTACATCCTTGCTAAATTAATGTATTTTTGTTACTGACCAATATTATATTTTGTCTGTGCATATTGTGTGCACACACACACACACACACACAGAATTCCTACTATATTACTGATAATTATCAAATTAAAATTATTTATAGATGTCAAAACAATTAGGTATCTCAGAATAGTGATATCTCTAAATACATCTGGATTAATAGCAGCAATGATTTTCTTTTGAATCTTTTAAAACATCTTTCACTTATTGAGGCCCCCTATAGTGAGCCATTGGTGTAGTACAAAGGAGTAGTAAATTTAGAGTCGGATTGCTTGAGGCAATGTATTGACGCTGAAAATGCTGTGTAAAAATATTTTGACCCAATAACCTAATCTGAAAGAAATAAAAGCTGTTTTGTTGTTTGTCTTCTTCCTCTCAGGTAATTAAGTTGTTTGCACTCAAGCCAATTCTATCCCAACATGCCATTAATTAACAAACTATTACTTCAGTAACTCTATACTTCAGACACTTCTATTTTTAGCAAAGTGTTGTGTATATTTTAGTTTGCCACAATATGACATCAAAAAGCCTCAGCACCCTCCTCTGAGATCACCAAAATAGCATCATCTCTCCTGAGCCACAGCGAATCAAAGCGTGCATTCCACCTTATTTCCATCAGTCATGCTATCCTGATCTACTGAAAGGATTATTTTAATTCTACCATAACAAGGGTTTTATCCATATAACAGGTCTAATATAATCCAGCAACCTTCGACGTTGAACGCAAAAACAAGCTTTCATCATTATACTCAGGAAGATTGCTGAATTCTGGGATATAAGTATAGAAGTGTTGATATTTTGTATTACTGGCCTAGTGGGATATACTTCAAATACAGCAGGCTTATTCCCAGCTTCTAAAATGTACTGCCCTGCGTAATATTTGCTGATTGGAATCCAATGCTTGTTACAAAATTTGGGATGTTTATTTTAAAAACAGTGGCTGTTTTGCTCTGTCACGTCACAGTTTCTTGCAAAATATGATGCACTTTTGATAATTTTTTTTTTTTTTTTTACAACTATATTTGTAAGGAGAAATCTTATTTTCCCCTGTATACTCAGAAAAATGCAACAAAGACACAATTCCTCAATTCCACAATTATTTATTACATTTTGCAGGTTATTTACATGTATAAATGATTCTGAAGACATTATTCATATTTTAAAGAAGATTTAAAGTTATTATATGGAATTAAAGTAATTATATGGAAGCTTGTTTCTGCCACATGATTAAAAAATAATAATTCAAAGTTAAATGTGATTTTTGGTAACGCTTTGTTTTTCAGTCCTGTTACTCATCTACATACTGTTCTTAATTTGGTTAGTTACAATAACCCCATGTAGCCTACTTAACGTTACCATATTACCAGTACTTTCTCATAAGTGCTTTTTTATCTTTAATTCAGTGTCAAAAAACACTGCTTTACAAGATGTTTTGGGGTCTCCAAAGTACCCAAACATTCATACAACTACACACAGTTGATTTAAAGTGCATTCTAGCTGATTATAATTTGAAGAACAAGAGCCCAAAATGACACTGTACTGGAAATCTTTACTATTTTTCTACCATGCCTCATCAAATTAGGTAACATAGGCTTTTTGCAAATCAGAATAATTATTTATTGAGATTTAGGAGGATTCCTTCTTCCAGTCATTTTAGTTCTACAGGCTAAAAGAAACTATTTCTATTTGTCAACAGGCTGAAATAAATAATAAATCAGGTGTTTTTTTACAAGCACTGCTGAGAGGTGTATGCTATTTTAAGGCGGCTTGGTTGGCGTACCATTCAGAACATTTGTTTTCAAAGGGCAGTATGGGTTACTGTAGGTCATCTGCCATGCAGAATCTTATTTCTACTCCAGTGCACAATCATGTGCCCCTCGTGTACATTCTTGGCCCAGAGATCACAAACACTCCACGGGGAAGTCTAACTTCTGATCTTACACAAGCTTTAAGCATTATTTCTCCTTGTGAATAAGAAAAACAGCCCATTCACAGCCATTAAATGACAACAGGCCCTCTTTAAGGAGGATATTCTACAGTTACTGTACTGTTGAGCTTTGGGACTTTTCTAGTTGAGAAGGGAAATCTAGTTTGCACATTGAGTCTTGCTCTTTCTTTGTTCCAAGTGTAAGAGATAAACCAGGGTTAACCGTTTGAGACGCTGCTCTCAGCTAAATAGATTCACAATCAATAATACTGGACCATTTAATAAATTTCACCTACTCAGCACACTCACAAGAACTGATTAGGACCTTATTACTTGATAAATTAATAAATGCCATTTTCTTTGTAAAAGAATTCAATACTTTTATTTATCAAGAACAAATGTGGCAGTAAAGACAATCATGAAGTACTGTAACTTCTTTTAAATGCATGCGTCTTTTGAATTTTCCATTCATCAAACAATCTAATATCCTCACCCAATTTCAATGTATTTCTCAGCACACAGGAGCCAAACAAATCAAATGATTTATAATCTGAAAATGAAATGTGATGTATGCCACAGCTGTCTAATTTCTGGCACTTTTCCATTAACTCTTTCTGTTACGCTTAAAGTTGCTGGTCACTGTCTCTCTTCAGGATATTTCATCTATGAAATAACGATAGAATGGCAAGTTAAATGTTGGTGCAAGAATGAACTTGGCATTTAATGGAAATGTATGCAAAAGTAAAAATGACCGGAATGTCAATATGCTCTATAATTTGTATGCTAAAAAAATGTACATCTTCACTGCAGCATGCATGTCTGCAAATGCAAAATGTGACTACTCTAAATAATTATTAGTACATACAGTATATTTAACTATTTATTTTAAATAAGTGAACATTAAAAAACATTATATATGACTCATTCTATAATTGCAGGTACATTTGGTGTCTCCATCTTTCACTGTCAACTCTGTTACCTAGACTTACAATGGAGAAAATGGTTTTATTACATTTTTTCCAAAAACTCAACTTTACTGGCATTAATGCATGACACTTATGAAAACCTGATTAAAAGAGCTTTAAATAATCCAATGTGAGATCAGTTTTCCTTTTGATATTGTGGTAACAGAGTTGACGTTTTAAAAATAACTCTTGGTGTAAAAGTTTTTAGATTAGTTTATTTTCTCAGAGAGAGCACAGGTACTTTTCAGTGCTTCAGATCTTATCAGTGAGTGAAAGTGACATCATTTCCTGTAACTTACACAATTCTGAGACATAATTCCACCAATTTAAAGGAATTATGGAGTGGTAACAGTGTTGACAAGATTTTGGGAAACATTTTTTTAAAGAAAAATATTAATTTTAAATAATTTCATGTTGTAGAATTAAGTAAGTAACTATTTAGGGCTTTAATAAATAAACTGTTGCCAAAAGAAAAGTACTATAAAATATTTTGATTGAACATTGATACATGATCACAAAAAATACACAGACTAATGTGGACAAAAAGAAATCATGATTTTTAGCTATTTAAGACACTTTTAAAATAAATTATTATATTATTATGGACTGCACATCTTGTAATTCATAAAGAACAATGATAAATAAATTAAAATAACAAAAAATATAACCATTTGAAAAAAAAAAGTAGAAAAAATAATGACTTTGTTTTTGTGGGGACACCAAATGTACCTGTAATTATAGAATCACCCATATATCATTTTTGAAAATGCACATTTTAGAGATTTGTCTTTTAAATTTTAGGATTTAATTTTGTGCAAAACCTAACAAATTGAGCTTGAAGACAGGTATCATAGTGAATCATGAAGATGAAGAGAGATCCTGAAAGGGCTATGATATTATTTTGATTCATGATGTCAAATCGCAGTTTTATTCATGCCGACTGACTCTGAAATCATCAATCTTAATATATGCAGCTCCCTCAGGATCCCTGAAGCTCTTGTCTCACTGTTCCTGCCACACTAAACGTCTTCATCTGCATTCATGTCTGCTTCTCCATCCTCAGACTCCTGTGCTTTTTTGAGTTCAGCCCTGCCCTTCTCAGTCTGATAATAGTCTGACTCAATCCACCCAGGGCAGTTGGACAACGTCACAAAGATGTCTTCGTCTACTTCTGTCACTTTGTGCACCCTCTGCTTTATGCCTTTGGAATACCAGCGTGGAGTAGGGACTTTTTCTCTGGGGTTGGTTGCCTTGTATATCCCCTCACCTTCAGCCAGAGTGATCTTATACTTGTGCTTTGGGCACACAATACAGAGCTTGTTGTTGATTTCCTGTGCATGAAACATTAAACGGGGTCAGAGTTCACATGAGAGGTAACAAAGTGTGTCAAGTGCATTCATGGATCACTGAAAGAGCTTGGCTTCAGCAGAAATGGCTTTACCTCAATATCTCCGGGCTCTAAACTACTGCCAGCATCTGTAAAGAAAAGAAAAAAAAGTGTCATTAGCAAGCATATGCACTAAGCTGACCCAAGCAAATGCCTTTTTGACTCTGGAATTGTTCTTGGCACACATACACAATAGCAATGTTACTGTGCTATATATGCTGCTTTGTCTCCCTCTAGAGTATAGAAATAAGCAAAGATGCTTTTCATGCTACTCACGGTAACACTGCAGATCCATTGCATAGAAAGTTCTTTGATGATATATAATAAGAATGTCTCTTCCATCCAGAGTTACATTGGTTCTCTTGGCCTGAATGAGATCTTCTTTTTTGCCGATTAAGTACAAACGAGAAGGCTTGTTCTCATCCATGGATGTGGTGCGGTTTAATGATATCTTCTGTGAAAATAAAATATAATGTTATATGAATACCATTCATGTAAATGATGGAGCTTAAGTTACATGAATGCATTGTTCTTGATTCTTGTCCTTTAGCTTAAAACTTTGCAGCTATTAATTAGAAAGTAAGCGGTGTTAGAAAAAATTAAAGGGACAGTTCACACACAAAAAATTAACTCTTGAGTCGTTGCAAATCTTTATGAGTTTCTTTCTTTTGTTGAACACAAAAGAAGCAGTTTTGAAGAATGTTTGTAACCAAACAGTTTCTGGTCCCCACTGACTTCATTCATGGTATTTTTATTTTTCCATACATGGGAATTTATACATTTTAATATATGGAGACCAGCAACTGTTTGGTTACCAACATTCTTCAAAAAAATCTATAATATATTCTAGCATGTTAACATAAGAAATATATATATATATCTTCTTTTATGTCCAAAGTATTTCTAATTTTAATTATGCAATTAGGCAATACAAGTTACAAATAGCATAAAATATATATAAAAAATATATATAAAATGCTCCAGGCTATGAAAATATATTGTAAAATAATATATCAAGATAAATGGACATCGCTCAGGAAATATTTTAAGCAGTGTTACCTTGTCCTGTTCCAGGTCGTTGTGAATATTGTGAAACGTGCGTCATGGATGGTGTGTGTTCTAGTCTGCAGAGGATCGCGTTATCTCAAGCACACCGGCTGCTTTCTCCAGCCCTATCAGCCCCTCAGATCACGACCCCCTCAGTGCGTTTTACATTATCTTTTTTAATGTATAAAACTGAACGACACGCCACTAACTGACACATTAACTGCGATTTCTTTGATACCAAAAGGTTTTACAAAGTTCCACATGATTGTAATTTGCCCGTCTGTCCTTCAGGATCGCGCGTAATATAATATAATATTATTCCAAAACAATTATTTTAAAATGAATTTTTTCCCATTTAAAGTCCAACTCATAAAATAACACTTTTAATCTGGTTATAACAAATTGTCTATACTTTTATTTAAATTTATTTAAAATAAACATTTTTATTTAAACAGAGAGCGACCACAGACATGAGAGCGACCCTGAACGTACTCTTCAACGTCATCTTTGCGCAGCAGTGACGCAGCTGCTCCGTCGAAACAGAAAGTGGACTGCATAACGTACTTAGCGCTTTTCCATGTGCCATTCGTTTATTAATGTGCCAGGTTATGTCGCACCTGTTCTAAAAAAAAGGAACACAGAACTATTACCGGCTGGACGTAAGTGAAATTAATTTATCTTAAAATTTATCTTAAATCCGCTAAAGAATGGTGTTAGCATGCTAGCGTTATCTTGTCTAGAAATCGGAAATCCAGGCATGTTACACGTAAGCTAGCCAAGTTTGGTTAATTAATATTTCCAACCCACAGTTTGTATTTATACAACCTATTCAAAAGACTTGGAGTTAATATTTCCCATTGGAAAACCCTCATAAACCAGTTTGTTTGCAAGTTGTGTTCCCAAACTGATCACGTTACTACTAACGTTACTGTTGTTTCCTGAAGCAACACTTTCGTTTTTTCATTCAATATTACGCGCTGTGGCAAAATTAGTGAAGTAGACTTTGAAACGGATTAAAAAACCAGCAAACTGACATATTACCAGCTACTATGTTTTTTTTCTCAGCAATGTTTCTGCAAATTAGAAGTATAAAATAGTAGTTTCACTCATTTTGCCAATAGAAAATGATATTTTATCATAGTCAAACCGCCTCTGTTTTGGTAGACACTAAATAAAATAAATAATATTAAATTAATATATATATAGTATATATATATATATATATATACACACACATGTATGTGTATATATGTATATGTCTAATTGTATATATACATATGGACATACGTATAAATATATATATATGTGTGTGTGTGTGTGTGTGTGTGTATATATATATATATATATAAATTAAATTATACATAAACATAAAATTGTATACAAAATAGTTTTTAAAAATTTAAATAAATACCGGTTGTAATCATTATAATTTATCTACAGAATGAATTACCTATTATAGACTTTTTCAAACATCTCAAATGATGTATCAGTTTAAAGAAAACTTTGAAAAGGTTGTGCTTGACACATTTATCATTCTTTTTTTCCTTTGAAAAGTACAGTATTTACTATTTAATCTGTTATGTGTTAAAACACAGAATAGAGAGTTGCATGTGCTATGTATTTCCAGGGTATGGCATTGCGGGCATGTGGATTTGTCATTTTTCGCCGTTTGGTCCAGAAGCCTCCCCCTGATAATATAGAGTTCCTGCTGCTGCAGACGTCCTACGGGGAACACCACTGGACACCACCCAAAGGTGCATCTCAAAGCCTTTCATGATGATTTTCCTCTGTTCAATTCATGGTCTCACATGTAAATTTTAACCACTTTAGTCTTGTCAGTGAAAAAGAATATTATGGCTTATTTTCAACATAATACTTTTTACACACAGAAAAAAAGAGTCGGTAAAGTGTTTATAAACTAAACACAATAAAAAATAAATTCACAACCTCTGCTGCCACAAATACTGGTGGGAAAGTCATAGGAGCAAATCATTGGAAGGCTTCTTCAATTTCATGTTATTGTTACTAAAAGATTATCCTCCCCCCATAAGGTCACGTTGACCCTGGAGAGGACGACTTCACCACCGCCTTGAGAGAGACACAGGAGGAAGCGGGTTTAGGTAAAGATCACCTGCGTATGGTTGATGGCTTCCTGCAGAAGTTACACTATCAGGTCCGAGGAAAGAACAAAGAGGTCCTCTATTGGTTGGCTGAGCTGCGTGACCCAAACACACAGATCGCTCTCTCAGACGAACACCAGGATTACCGCTGGGCCAAACTAGAGGAAGCCTGCAAGCTGGCAAAATATCAGGACTTACAGGACACATTTACAGCAGCACAGCGCCATCTAGAAACACAGGACAAACAGTAACATTTACACTTGGAGTTGAATGTTCACTCTCATCTTTATAAAATAGTTTTAGGATGTTGAATTAATGAAGGTTTAAAAGCTGGACCTGATGTGCTGTATGAAATTTGACTGCGGGAATAGACATTTACTTGTGTACTTTTTGCGTCACTAATTGCTAAGCTGAATATAATTTGAATTCGTAATAGGTTGCTTCCTAGGAGTTAAAAATGTTAAGACAAATGCACACCCTCTAAATCTACAGCAATAAGCAAAAACAAGGCTGCCATTCATTACAAAGAATGTTCCCGGGTTCAATACGAGGTAAGCTGTAATGACGCCATCTGTGGCATACTGTTAATTACCACGGAAAATCATTTGTTAAAGCCCCACACACTGGCATACATTGTGTTTGCATTTTCATTTTAAAGCACGCTCTCATTTTATTAATTTCTATTAAAATATTTTCTATATAGTTTTAATTTATTGTCATTTCAGTTAGTAATTTTAGTACTTAAACCTAAGTTTAAATATTGTTTAAATTTGTCATTAATGTTTATATTTTAATTTATAGCTTTATTTCAATAAAAAAGTTTTTAGTAGTTTAAGTCAACAATAACAAACACTGTCATTAACTGAAAGCACCTCTAGATGTCTTGTCTAATGGTTTAATTGCTAAGGAGCCTTAACTCCTGTACATACACACAAACAAAAATGAATTGTATTGTGATCATACAAGCACGGTCTTAAAATGATCATACTGGACACCCCCTTATCCCCCTGAACTCAAATACTTATGTTTAGAATAGAAACAGGTAGTCATTATTACTGTTCTCCATTCTTATGTGAATATTTAGAATGATATTCCCTTTAACAACATTACAAGAGAAAGGAAATGCTTCGAACTTATAGCAAATAATGACTTCGGTTGTTTTGATCTGACTCAGGACCACAAATCCTGTCAAAGAATAGCATGTGAAACAAACAAAACATAAAAATCGTTAATGAAACATTAAAACACACTCATAACACACAAATAATAAAATCCTTCAAGACAAATCCACTGTTGATTAACGTCACAACACTTTTTGAAATGAACTTGGTTGTTTTGCTGTGCACAGGGGTGCAATACACCGAGTCTCTTGCTGAATGTGTCAAATCCAGTCCGTTTAATTGATTTTTATCATCCCCGTTGAGCCCTTTCGGCCCGTAGTCCAAAAGTTTAAAGGAGCGATTGAGCCGGAAACGATAGTTCTAGATAGTTCAGTGAGTTCATGATGCTCAGGAGAGTACGAGAGCACCGTTTCCTCACGATCCTCACGTCCACACTCCTTCCAGGAGGGGTTTAGTAGGACCAGGAATCGGCATCCGTGTCCTTGGCTGGTTTGTGGGAATAAAGGTGTACCTGAGACCCCATGTGCATAAACATCTACGCTTCCACCCCCATTAGTGAGACCTTAGGGATTTGCGTGCCTCATCAGATGATTGACACATCATATAAAACACATTAAAACACAAGCATGCTCTTGAACACTACGGCCCACGATGGCACCGTTTCCAATGCAAAAAGCATAAGACTGGGTATGAGAGGGCTCACAGCGATGAGCGAAATGTCCTCAGCAGTTACTGAGCTCAAACTCTGTAAAAAAAACACAAAAAAAACAAATATACAAATCTCCAAGATTTTCAGTCAAAATCGGTGAGAGACGGAATCAGTTTGGTACAGCTGCTCGGACACTCATACATGATGATCACTTACCAAGAGTATGTGTACATTTAAAAGTATAATCAAAATTGGTGGATGGAATATTAGGGGCCGAACGTGGGACATCATCATAGTGACTTAAACAGTCTCATCATAGTTTCTGGGTCGGCGAAATGAAGGTGTGCTGGAAGTAGTTCTAATGCTAGTGTTGCTGAGCACTTGAAAGCACCTTCATGTGCCATATAATCTGACACTGTGATTTAATGGCTCAAAAAGCTCAGGTGATTTGGGGTTATGAACTGCGCATAAGAGGATGTAGTGTAGGATGAAGGTGACCCTGCTTATGTGGATGGCTGGACAAAATGACGAAATTAAATTTTATGATTAGGAAACAGTCTATTCATTCTCTATTTGCCACCCTTATATACTTATGTTAAAAGGATCTTAAGTACATATAGTGGAATTGATGAAGCCCTATACTGTAAAGACAGTTCTGAAGGAACTGTAACTGGGAAATGACCAAAACATTCATTTATTCATTATTTATTTACTCACCCTCATATCATTGCAAATGTATGTGGCTCTCTTGATTCAAACTGGAAAACTGCATTCAGTTTCGAAACGCAGAAGAATCGATGGCTTGGAGCCTAAATGAGAGCTTTAGTGATATCAGGAAGCCTTTAACTTTTCTGAAGCAATTCTATATTGCAATTTTGACTTTTTTTCTCTGAATTCTAAGTTTATAGTCGTTCTTATTTCTACTATATAAGACATAATAAAAGCAATTTGCAACTTCTTATATCACAATTTGTTTATTCTTGCAATTGACCATATGTCTGTGCTATGTCTGACAAGCCATGCCATCCTGACAAAATGCTAAGGGTCAGTTTTTAATCTCTAAATTCTGTTTTTTTTTCTGTCATTTTATCGAAATTGGTTTTTTTTGTTTGCATTCTGTTTCCTTTTTTATTCTTATGTACTTTTTTTCTGCCGATATAGTAGGGGAAATTGGTCCAAAATTTGGACACTGTCATTGTTTAGTTACCTTT
>JAUCNO010000425.1:12887762-12903509 GCA_032353835.1 Enteromius viviparus
TATGGTGGCCTGACAAGCTCTGATTATCCAAAAGCCCTGAGGTTAAGAGGCAGGAGAAGGTGGGATGTGAAACGTTACTAAAAATGACTGGTTTTGTTAACCCATAGTGAACTTTACTTATGATCGGGGAGGTGCTAAAAAAGGACAGAGATCTTAAGTAACAGGTATTTTGGAACAGAGTGAAAAAAACCGAAAGCTTTAAGCACAGGAAAAGAGAATTTGAAACAAGAGGCTGTCAGGGTAAAGAATAGTGAGAGGGAAAAGGTCAGTGTCACGGAAACGGTGGAAAGAGGTCAAGATTCCTCATTGCCAGAATCGTCTTCATCACCATAACAATCCCCAGCCGTTTCACTGCCAATCCCACTGGCTTCTGCCTCGTCGTCGTCATCCTCCTCCTCCTCTATGTCGTCGTCATATAGATCGTCATAGAGCAGGTCAGAGCTACTGTCGTGGGAAGGCACTTTGGTCTGGATGCAGTACTCAGCTAGCGTCGTTGGTACTTTAACTCCATCTCGCTCTGCATCTGCCTTAGTGGACATCACCTGCTTCCTGTGCAGGGGCGAAAGAGAAATGCATCAGAGCTTGAGCAGTTTTATGTTTTAGTGCAACACCGTGTTGATTTCATGTCATGTGGTATTTTTTATTGATTGGTCAGGAAACGTGAATCATACCAAGCATATCAACACACTTTGTGATGATCATGCATCCTATGCTATCTTTGGTCGCAAGACCGTGAAAATGTCCGCCTTTGAACGTCGCACTGTATGACAAAAGTGACGGCCAAGGCATTTGTAAATTTACCAAAATGTTCTATTTCAAATGAATGCTTGAAAAATGAAGTCCTGATAAAATACATAACGGTTTCCTCAAAAATACTAAGCCGAACAACTGTTTTCAAAATAATACAAATACATTTTATTATATTTCTCAATGTTAAATATTCATTAGCACAGTTTTTCACTGTATTTTGGTCAAATGGACATTAGCCTTGGAAAGCATAAGACTTTTTTTTTGCTAGAAAAGAATGTCAATAAGGGAAAAGTTCAACATTTTTCACTGTTTACTTGCCCAAGGGAAATAAAGACACTCAGAGCGGTGGTGGTGCAATTGAAGTGTGCTGGGCCAAAATCTGGCCTTGGTCAATGTTTAACCTAGATCTCAGCCAACTTTAGGGGTATAATTCAATTTTGACACAACCTGAAGAATATAGAAGTTGTGCACAATGCTTTGGTGCTGCTGCTGTTACTAAGGTGTTCTGAGTGGTTGTGGAAACATGGCTATACAGTAGTTTCAGTTGTGAGTTTTGTGGTAGTACGTTGCTGCAACTCCATTAAGGCTTCACCGCTTCTTTTAACAGTTGCAAATGTAACAGCTACATGTATGAATATATTTCACTTCTTTTCTAAAAGAAGAAGCACATTTCGGGGTTGTCAGTGTGGACACTTACTAAACAAACCGTCTCTAGATATGGCCTGGCTCCCCTACTCCAAAGAAGGTTTTGGTTTTTTTTGCTTACATCACACCATTAATAAGTCAACTACCCATATGCATGTGTACTATATATGTTTTGAGGTGAAGCAAATAAAAAAAAAGGAGCATACTGTAAATTCACGTTAATATTAAAAAGTCAGAGCAGGAGAAAAAGTTTCAGACTGACCTTTAAACGTAATGTAATTTAATGGAAAAAGCTGAGTATGTGCTTTTATGGAAGTCATTTAAATGATGAAGTGGTCGTACCTTATAATCTCTGCATATTCCTTGTCCTTGCCTTTGCTGTCCCTCCACTTGCGAAACATGACAGAGGCGTCCACGTTTGCAGGAGAAAAGGTGTTGGGTTCATTCAGCAGTGAGATCACACTCAGCAGGATTGTTCTACAGACAAACACAAACACGTTACTATACCATTCAAAGGTTTAGTGTCTTTTTAAATGTTTTTGAGAGAACTCTCTTATGCTAACAAGGCTGCATTTATTTGATCAAAAAATACAGCAATTTCGCTAAATTTTATTACAATTAAAAATAATTATGTAATTTCTAACTGATGCAAAGCTGAATTTGCATTGAGACACAGGGCCCAACATGAAGGTGAGTAAATCACAACAAAACTGCATTTTCTTCTGGGAGCTAGCCCTCATATAAGGGTTAAAATTAATTTGTTTATGGTGGCCTGACAAGCTCTGATTATCCAAAAGCCCTGAGGTTAAGAGGCAGGAGAAGGTGGGATGTGAAACGTTAATAAAATGACTGGTTTTGTTAACCCATAGTGAACTTTACTTATGTTTGGGGAGGTGCTAAAAAAGGGCAGAGATAAGTAACGGGTTTTTTGGAACAGAGTGAAAAAAAAACTAAAGCTTTAAGCACAGGAAAAGAGAATTTGAAACAAGAGGCTGTCAGGGTAAAGAATAGTGAGAGGGAAAGCTGAATTTTCAGCATGGCTATTTTAGCAATGTTGTCAGGCAACTTCAGGAAATGTTGCTATAAACGGTCAACCAGGTGAGTGAAGTGAATTTCGGGGTATTTCTCCAAAATACCTGACATTCTGTGTGGGATTCCATCGCTCTGAGGGAAGCTCTCCGCTCTGAGGGTCATCCACAGGAGGATGGAGGATGGAAATACACACGTCGCCATTCTGGGGTAGAGAAATGTACATTAAGCAACAATGGCAGCCTTGTTAGGATTTCTAATGGAAATTTTAAGCTGTTGTAATCCGTTTGGTGGCGCAGTAAACGTGCATTAAACAGGCATATACAAGCCTTTTCACCTCATAGATGTTTGGATGCCACATCTTGGTGAGGAAACGGAAGGTCGGAGGAGAGTACGGGTAGTCAACAGGAAATTTTATATGGGCCTGGGGAAAGAGACAGAGTGAAAGAGCATTATGAGCCGTTATAAATCAGTGCCAAAATGGAAAGGAGACATTAGATTAAAAGGGTTCATATAAACATAATCCTCATGAATCTCAACATCATGTACTCTTCATCAGGTTTCTGATGTGGTGCCAAAAGCTCGCTTGAGACAACAGAGCAGTACAGCGCTGTGTTAAATGCTTCACTCTCTTCAGTGCAGTGCTGAGTGTTGTGATTGTGGTTATTGTAACAGTAGTGATTTTGAAAGGGATTGTGGCTTTGAGTTTAGTTATAAACAGAGCAGTTATAGGTTATGTGGGTATGGCCATGAGTCCAGGTTTAAATGAACAGTTCAGCCGAAAATTATGACATTAATTACCATCCCAAGCCCATATATAAAGATTCTTTGAAATGATTCGACACTCCAAATAGAGCGATGGCAGATGTTACTTTTTGCAGCGAATAATGGTGATCCATTTCAATCTTTCCCTCGCAAAGTTAAGACTCATAGGACTTGGTGCAAAAAATACTTTTATGATACTTTTTACGATGCTTTAGCATCTTTTTGAAACTTCCCCCCCTTTTTGAGTCATATTCCCCCCCCCTTATATCATGTGTTCAACATGATATAAGTCCAATGTTATGGAATGAGTAAATGATGAGAGAATTGTCATTTTTTGCTTTAAACTTGAGTGCAGTGCTGCTTTGAGCCTGTATCTTCTCTGCTACTCACCACTGCTGTTGACTGATGATTATGTGTCAGACTACATAAACTGGCTAGTGCTCAAGTCACAGCGTGACTGTGACAGCGTGAATAAAGAGTCAAAGCATTTAATGTTAGAAAGCTAAAACCTAAGCTAATCTAACTTCCTCCATTACTAATCATTAGAAATAAATGGGAACAACTTTTTTTCCCACAGAAAAACTTGCTAATTAAAAAATAAGAAAATACGCATATTCTATTAACATACATGTATAACAAATTATAAATGCTGTTCAACAAAGAAGCAATATGATCATGCAATTTCTTGCTGAAGCCTGATAGCTGCAAATTTTGGGTGGAGCCCAAGCCTGTGTTTAGAAAGAGACTATAATCTTCCTCAAAACATGCTGTATTACATATGTCAGCCAGACTGTGCTTTTTGGACCTTGTTGCTCAGTTATGTTTTTCTATTAATTACATAAAAGTGTAGTTTTTGTGTACTTACAAATGTTGAAGGTTTTACTGTTTGCACCAAAAGGTAATCCTTCTACAGAAGTCATGGGGTACTCTTATATTTATGGAACAGTTCACCCAAATTAGAATGTACTCACTTTCAGAACATCCCAGATGTAGATGCAGAGGCAGAAATATTATGAAATGAGGACTTGTTAGCCAGAGGCAATTGTTTGAATTTAAAATGCCTTGATGGATTTTTTTTCTTACAAGAATGTAGCTTTTCAATTTCCTAGATGTGAGTTTAGAAAGTGATCATGTGGATTACTTGTGGATTATTGTGATGTTTCTATCAGCTGTGAACTAATTCTAATGGGATTCATTAATGGCAGATGATCCATTTTGGCAAGTAAAAGTAAATTTCTCTAAATCTATTCCCGTGAAGAAACAATCTAATCTACATATTAGATAACCTGAGGGTGACTACATTCTCAGCAAATGTTTATTTTTGGGTGATTTATTAAGATGGGACAGAAGAATGAATTATAACATAACAAAATGCATTTTTATATATTTATTTTGGACAAATTGCTACCTTAAATTTATAAACAAAGACTCTGACTTATGGCATGTTATAACACAATAATATAACTTTGAAGGAATGCTGAGAATTCTTTTTTTGTGGTAAATTAAAGGGCTGCATTACTGAAAGTACTGACTATTGCAGTTGATAATACGCCACTGAGAATAAGTGACTACAGGGAATACGGTTAAAACGCACTGTCCTTCTCCTTTTAGCTGACATCGAGATGTCATTAATATCTGTCAGGACTAAAAATAGCGATCTAGAGTACACGGAACGCACCACCCATGGACAGAAGAACTTGAGAGTGCAAAACATGAGAGAACAAGTATGTGAGGTATACCTCACAGTTAAATATTATCATGCAGATGTGAATTGCTTTGTCTGACTCACAATAACCGAGTCTATTGAAAAGCATTTAAGAACATGGTTTAAATTCACACAAGGCTTACCTTAAAGTAGCCCCCTTCATAAAGTGTGTTTGGAGGGCCAAAGATGGCCACCTCCCAGTTGTACAGGTCCGACTCCTCCACCAGAGTAATGCGGAAACCTTCCACTGGCTCCTCCTGCAGGGATTTCAGCTCCAGCATCAGAGCCTTCTGGGAGCTCGGCATCTGCTGGTGTGCCATGACAGTCCTGATCCTTCAGCCTTACTGTGGATTCAGTGGAAATTAATTTAGAGTTAGATATATATATATATGCGTTAGTTATTTTTATAATTTTTTTGTGACAACAATAATTTCCTTTTTTGTTGTAAATATATTGCTGCTGTGCTCATTATGAGTATTGCATGTGGTATTACCACTAAATAGCTCACATTATATATATATATATATATATATATACACTATTTGGCATATTGAGAGGTAAAGAAAATTGCCAAAATGAAAGCGAAAAAACATATAATAAACTGTACAAATGTATGATTAGATCTGTATGCAAAAGCTATAGCCTACAACAACATTTTGAAAAATAACATGTTGACACCGTTTATTACCTGTGCTGCTCCCCAGGAAATGTGATGTTTGGTTGCCTTAAAGTTCCAGCTTCATGTAAATATTAATACGTTTCTGATATTTATTTATAACTTGGGGCCCAGGAGGGACTGTTACCTTATTTTTCTTTTGTTATTTCTCGAATCCTGTTGCTTTTCCTGTTGGGGGTTTAGTTATCCAATCTTCAAGGATATATTAAGACAAATAAATCTATTTATAAGCCTTCTAATCAATAAAAAAATACATAAGCCGTTTGCTCTGTATCTGCTGCTGCCCGCAATGGAGGTGAAGGCGATGGGTTGGGAGTTGTCCTCGTGTACCGTCCTAACGTCTAAAAAACTCTACAGCATGCAGATAAATGTCTCATTTCGCTTTATATTATGCAGTATATGTTTGTCAAACCCTGCGGGTCGCTGTCATCACGCCGTTTCGTTGCGCGTCTTCGGCCGCACAGCTGATCAGCTGCTTGTTTACATTTGTTCTGCTGCGAGGCTATAACGCACCTTCAAAACCTCGCGTTTGCGCAAAGAATTACACTGCCAGCTCTGCTTTATCCGTCCAGACCGACTCGACATCAAACTAACGAAAGGGTATGGGTGTTATGGAAGTTGGCTATGAAGATTAATGGGAGCGCAAGACGGATATATGAACGCAATCGACAGGTGATGATTTCTTTAGCTGTTTCTCAATCGCTTCTATTGATGCTTCCGGTTATCATAGTGCGTGCCTGTACGCCAGTGCGTCATGACGCAGGGCACTCAACTGTAAATAAAACTATGCACAACATGCGTGTTATTACATAGGTAGTACCTATTACATACAGAAAAGTATCAAATAATTTGCATAATGTGTATGTCTATTTTTTTGTATGTCTATGTCTTTAAGCAGAAGCCATTATACAAAGCGACTTAAAAAGGAGGAAAAAGGAAGCAATCAAAATCAATAAAAGAGTAATAAAATGCAAATGCAATGAAAAGTCTCAGTTTGCCTAACACAGAAACAAGGATTTTGTTTTTTTAATATAATAATATAATAAATGAAAATAAGGCAAATATATAAAATAGAAACATAACAGAGATAGCTAGAGTTAGTTTTTTTGTACAAAACAAGCAGCTATAAAACAAACTCAGAGTGCACGTTTCAAACGGAAAGTGTTTGGGGTTTATAAAAATTTTAACATAAAATAGTATTAGAACTTACTTATATATTTAAAATTGAAACTAGAACTAGGAACTATTTAACTATTTAATCTCTCAATGATTATTGTAATTCACTAATAAACAATATTCAACAAACTAGGAAGACCAAAACATTATTTTTCCAGGTTGATGGACTCAAACCCGTGCTGAACCCATGTGCAAAGGCCGATACAGATGACGTACCCTCCCCAGCTCTGCTCTGATTGGTCGAACCTATCGTCATTCAGCGTCAACGCATGTCGTCACACAGGAACCAAAGGAGGCGGTTAAACCAAGATGGCGTTCCGCGATGAAGCAGGAAATATACTCGGTTTTCAGTAAATCTACTCATCTGAGAGCGTCGACCGGAGCTTTTATGTCCAAGGACAAGTGAGAGACTTATTTGGAGACTGAAGACAGAGCAGATACTGGTAAGGACACCGGTGGGACACGCAGGGGCGGTGGCAGGGGAAGTCGGGCCCTGTTAGGTCGCTTCACTAACCTGAACTGAAACAAAACTAGACAGTTGTTTTTAACCAAGCGTTCACATTCACTTCCGTGCTTGTTTAGTTCGTAAGTACCAGATATGGTTTTAGGTCAAACATATTTTTGTTATTTTATTTAAATGACGGACAAAAATGAGAAAATCGTAGTAGCTTGGTAACGTAAGCAGCCAGAGAGAAATATGTGTCATCATCCAGTTTCAAAATAAACTAACTTGTCGCAAGACTGTCTATTCAGTATACCTATATATATTTAATGTTGAAACTGAACTGGTACAGGAGTCATCTAGCTTGCTGTCTGAATGAATATCGCGTTGTCTTTATTATTACGCAACAAATCTGTTAGCTGTATGTAGTTAACAGACTGGTTATGATTTTTTTCTTTCTAATCAGCTGTTATGCTTTTTATGTAAGAGATCATGGGGTGGTGAAACAACCTCAAAACCGGTTTTATCAGCCTATTTGTCAGCATGTGATATACTTTTGTGATTATTCCCTAATTATCATCACATAGGTTTTCAGTTGTGCTTACTTTATAACGTTAGGTGTGTTTTAGGTGGTAAACATCCTGTAAATGAAGAAGCATGTCTGTTTACAGTTTCACTTTAAGGAAATGTAGACAATGCTTGCAGTGTAATGCTGTTGGACTATACTGTCTTTTTCCTAGTGTTTTTTCCCCATCAGTATATGATTACCAATATACATACACATTTATATTAACATTTTGACAGCATCAGCATCAAATAATAATGATTATTGTTATTATTATTTGTTACTTTTTCAGATGTGTTTTGTGGAAGTCTAAATGTTAGGATTATAATGCTATGCATTTTCCTTACCTAAATGCATTTGTGACGCAGTGTTATATATTTTAAAGGGACAGTATTATGTTGCAGAATATTTATATATCAAGTAAATTGTGTCCTTTTCAACTAGAGAAGAATGATGGCTGCTGAAATGATTTTAAAAATGTAATACATAAAAAATATATATAATATATATAATATAATATCTAAAATGTTTTTCATGGTTATGACATAGATTCAGTTTAGTTTATGGAATTAAGGTCAGTAGTTAGATTACTACACATGTATAGCTAATTAAGTTGATTTAAATAACATTTCAATAATGACACAAGTAACTTGGCATAATGACATGCAATCAATTATGTTAAGCAAAGTTCTGTTTTACTTGTATTTTTCAGCCAGTTTTGAAAGATTCAAATTGAGTGGTGAAAATTGAAAGATGAAACCTTACTTATATTGGATATTGATTGAATTGTTTAGGATAGGTTCTAAAATGGTAAACTTTGTAGAGGAAAACATCAAGGAGGAAAAAGTAGGTAACTGACTGTAGTTTTTATGAATTTATGTTGTTTGCCAATTTTTTTAGTTACTCTAAATGGCTGCGAGGAAGTCTGGATCAGATACCCACAACAACGGTGAGTCAATCTTTTGTCCTGTTTGTTATATAAATAAAATAATAAATTACTCATTTAAAAAAAAAATTATTATTTTGTTACTTCATTCGATGTTCAAGGACCCGTCAGCTACCTTGATGATGTTCCTTTCAAACTCAATGAGAAGTTCCGCTGTCCCTCAAAAGTGGGTCTTCCCATTGGTTTCTGTTTGTCTGATTGTAATGCCATACTTTCAGATTTGCAGGTAAGTCAAATCTCCCTTTAACATTCTCACAGTCAAATGATTTTTTCCCCCCCGAAATAATAAATGCTTTGCTTAATTTTTCAGTATGACTTTAGTCTAGAGAGACGGAGTGTTCAGTGGGGGGAAGAACTCGCCAAAGCACGAGCTGCTGAGGTTCGAGCAGCAGAAGCCGCCCGGGCGGACTCTGAAAGCGAAAGACAGGCTACTGCTCAGGAAGCAGATGTTGGATTGGTTGGGGGAAAGAAAGCACGCCCCTCTGATGAGCAGGACGTTGTCCCACCAGCATTGAACCCAGTTTTAGCTGGTCTACGGCATAACGCAATCCTCACGCCTCTCCCAGCCCCATCTTTTGGACCGACACGACCAGCACCTAGCAACCCGGCCCCGCAGAGTCTGAACTTAGCTGACTTTGAACGAGAGGAGGACCCTTTTGACAAACTTGAGCTTAAAACACTGGACGACAAAGAGGAGTTGCGGAATATTCTGCAGAGCCAGCCGCAGTCGTCAGTTTCACCACCTCAGCTTCCTCCACCAGAACATCGTCCCGCTTCTCCCAGTGATGCACAGCCTCTTCCGGCCAAAGCAGGAATCTTTCATAAACCCAATGGGCTGGTTGGACTGCTGGACCTAGACCGGGGTGGGGTTGTGGGGACCCCCCATGGACAGATTGATGCAGACCGCCCATGTAACATTCGCTCACTGACTTTCCCTAAGCTTTCAGACCCAGGAGACTCCCCCTCAGAACCGACTTTCAGCATTTACCCAGCAGCCCAACCACGCAGCCTATCCAATGGCACTCCACCATCCCTGCAGAGAACAGTATTAAATACCAACACAGCACTCCCACAAGAGCAACCTGTCTTCCCTCACAATGGGACACAAAAGCAGGTATCGTAGCATGGGTGGAAACATTTGCCTGTCAGGGCTCATTGTAAACTCATTGGAAAAACGTGTAAATGACAACATTTTTGCGTATCTTCTCGTGTGTTGTGGCAGTTTCGGATTTAAATGTTCAGTGAGTAGCGCTAAAAGCCTGTATTAACGTTAATTTGAACTCGATTTTATGATGTTGGTTGTTGTATATATTGCCGCAAAGAGTGGCACCAAAAAGTTCATGCTGACTGGTATAAACAGATTTGCTGAAGGAATCATTCTGTTTTAGATTGATTTAAGTCTTTGAGCTGTTAACATAAGACTTGTGCCTTGCTTCAAATAGTAAGTGCAGTTCTTTACCAGGGGGGCTAACAAGCAAGTTTACCAGAAAAGCCAGGCATATAATGGTTATGTGATGTAAACGTCAAATTTTATTATCTTACAAACTTTTTATTATAGTAAGACTATGCAACTAGTAGTCATTTAAGCTAAAAACCGCAATGAATTGTATGTATAGGTGCGTTTGTGAGTTAAAAATATTTATATAACTCATTTTAACCATAACATCTTTGCAGTTAAACCAGGTCACAGCGACTAACCATCCACCTGCTGCCACGATCCTGCACAGCCTCTCACCCAGCGAACGACAGTGTGTGGAGACGATTGTGAGCATGGGTTATTCGTACGAGGGTGTTCTCAAAGCCATGCAGAGACAAGGACAGAATGTGGAACAGGTCACTTTTTAGCCCGAGTAATCTTACTGCAAGACTGTGATACGTTTGTTTATTTAAACAAGACTGTTTATGCCATTGGTCTCGTTCATAGGTGCTGGAATACCTGTTTACTCACAGTCGGCTGTGTGATCGAGGTTTTGATGCGACTGCTGTGGAGGAGTGCTTGGAGATGTACCAGGGTTCAGAGGAAAAGGTCGGTGAATTCTAGCAGCCACAAATACACACACAAAGCCTAAATTATAATCTACTGTCTAATTAGAATATACAGTTGCATTTGTATAAGAATTGCACATGCTTGTCCTGATTTTGAGTATTTAAATGATTTTTTTTTTCTGCATTACATTTTCAATGCAATTAAAAGGATTAGTTCATCCCAAAATAGAAATTTAGTTACTCACCCTCATGTTGTTCGTAAGTCGTAAGACCTTCTGAACAAAAATTAAGATACTTTTGATAAAATCTGACCCTCCATAGACAGCAGCACAACTGAAATGTTCCCAGGCTTAAAAACATAGTAAATACATCAGTAGAACTGTTCATGTTCCATCAGTGGCTCAACTTCAGTTTTGCATTGCCATGAGAATACTATTTTTGCGCAAAGAAAACTAAATAACATTATGAACCATTCTTCAGACACAATGGTTTTTACTATGTTTCTGGACCAGTACTTGAGTTGTGTTGCTGTCTATTGAGGGTCAGATTGCTCTCTGATTTCACACAAATAACTTAATGTGTGTTCCAAAGATGAACGAAGGTCTTGTAGGTTTGGAACGACTTGAGAGTGAGTAATGAATGACAGAATTTTCATTTTGGGGTGAACTAACCCTTTAAAAGTCATGCATGTTTGAAAGCAGTTTTTATACTTAAGCAACTTTCTTTCTTCTCAGGCTTTGGAGTTTCTGCAGCTGATGTCTCGGTTTGGAGAAATGGGCTTTGAGAGGGACACTATTAAAGAGGTACTGCTCGTGCACAATAACGACCAGGACAAGGCACTAGAGGATCTGATGGCCCGAGCGACTGCAAGCTGAGCCCCGATAGTCACCCCCTCCTCGAGCCAGCCCTCCTTTAGCCCTCAGAATGGTTTTGGCTGTGGAAGGATGGGATTCTCTTATCTCTAAGACAAGACGACTGATTTTGTACCCTAATAAAGATATACCTCTTGGGGTAGGGATTGACGGCACCACACAACAGTGCATTCATCCCTCCACAGCTGTATGTCTGTTAAGTGATCTTAGAATGGTGATGCGTGGGAGGAGCTGAATCCTCCTCCAAGAATCGGCATTGGTTAGTGTCTCTATTGCCATGGTGACAAGCTAGAATGGGCGTTGCTGGAGAAACAGAACCAAGCAGAGCCCCACTGACAGAATACTGGCCCAGAGTGACACTCGAAGCTATTACGCTGCCATCTCCCGCTGCTGGACGCAGGATTTCGAAACTGAAACCTCAATGCTCATAAACTTAACCCATGGCAGAACAGAGACCCCATAGAAGTGCCCTCTCTCTGTATTCTGTCTCTGCTGTTTGTTCATACGTTGTTTATATGTTCGACATGCGGAAACACTTTATCTTTCTTCACTTGTCTTTTTTGAGATTGTGTTTCTTTGCTCTTTGATTAGAACTGCTTTAACAGAACTAATCATCATCATGTAAGTTCACAGGAAAAAAATACTGCAGTAAACTTTTGCCCCGTTGGCTTTTGCACTGGAATTAACACATTCGGCAAGAGAAATTTTGGCTGGAGCTGCAAAATTTAAACCACGCTGCCACATTTTCAAAAATTGACATGCAAATACTGCACAGGCACACTGAATCACAGATGTTAATATAAACATATTTAAAGATCTGTAAAATACACTGTCGGTTTCCATCTGTAATAAAGATATTGAGAAACTTAACACAGTAATGAGGTTAACACATTTATATGAGGTTTATTTTGTAATCTGTTGATAAAGCTAAAGACTGTATAGATGCGTGGACTTCTCAAAATTGTTGGGGCAGGATGATTTTTTTGGAAAGAATTAATACTTCTGTTCAGCAAGGATGCATTTTATTTGATGGTAAATGACATTTACAATTTTTTGTATGTTAGAAAGATGTTTCTTGAGTGTTAAATCAGCATATTAGAATCATTTCTAAAGTATCATATGACATCGAAGACTGTAGCCATGAAGCTGAAAATGCACCTTTACCACCCCAAGAATACATTACAATTTAATATATTTAAACTTGAAAGCAATATTGTAACAATATTTCACAATATTACTGTTTTTACTGTATTTTTGATCAAATAAATGCAACCTTGGTGAGCATATGTGATTTCTTATTAGAAATCATTAATAAATTGTACCAGCCCCAAAAACTTTGAACGGTAGTGTGCATGAAAGTTGTGCAATAGAATGAGACTGAATGCTTGTGGCACATTAGAAACTGTCTGAATGGCCTTTGAGAGCTTTGGTCACCAGAGGAAACCTGTATAGCAGTTCAAATATCTCCACAGTAACTCATGGGATTAACCAATTGGCTCCGTACAAGAGATACTGTGTCCCTCCTCAGAGGAATGCAGGAAAATGAGATGAACTTAAAAGAACATAAAAATGTACTTATGTAACAACATAACCAATTAACTGCAGTAGCTCCAATGACTAACATCGTGTTTTGTAACTGACCTTTGACATTTGCTTATCTGGGCCAGGAGATCTTCGACCTCAAAAAATGTAATTATTATTTTCTTTGTTAATAAATATATTAGTAGTCAACAGTAGTAGTTTCATCAGAGTTGTACTAAAAACTTTGAGAAACTTTTTTGATCCACTTCAAATGTTGACTACAGAATATGAGCTTATTGGGTGAGATTTCATCATACTAATGCTTTTAGGTTGAGGTGTTTTTTTGACAGCAGCATTTAGTATAATGCAGTACTAAAAACCTTAATTAAGCCCAATTAAACACTTTCCACTTTCCTCTGAGATGGGATAAATGATAAACTTTTCCTTTGCCCAGGGAGCATCTGGCCATTCTTAAAGAAATGTTTCATTATTTAGAAGCCAGACGTGCATTATTATTTTGCTTTTTATGTATCGTTTTCCTATAATGCAATATAATTAACCAGTGTTGTGTCAAAATCTAATTTAATGCGTCCTTGTTGACATGAGTGGATTTTATGTAGGTTCCTTCTTAAAGATGACTTTTTAAGTTAGAGAATTTTTATATATATATATATATATATATATATATATATACACACACACACACACACACACACAGTGGGTACGGAAAATATTCAGACCCCCTTAAATTTTTCACTCTTATATTGCAACAATTTGCTTAAATAATTTTAAGTTATTTTTTTTCCTCATTACTGTACACACAGCACCCCATATTGACAGAAAAACACAGAATTGTTGACATTTTTGTAGATTAATTAAAGTAGAAAAGCTGAAATATCACATGCTCAGTATTTAGTAGAAGCACCCTTTTGTTCTAATGCAGCCATGAGTCTTTTTGAGAAAGATGCAACAAGTTTTTCACACTTGGATTTGTGGATCCTCTGCCATTCCTCCTTGCAGATCCTCTTCAGTTCTGTCAGGTTGGATGGTTAACGTTAATGTACAGCCATTGTTTGGTCTCTCAGAGATGCTCAATTGGGTTTATGTCAGGGCTCTGGCTGCGCCGTTCAAGAACAGTCACAGAGTTGTTGCGAAGCCACTCCTTCATTATTTTAGCTGTGTGCTTAGGGTCATTGTCTTGTTGGAAGGTAATCCTTCGACCCAGTCTGAGGTCCTGAGCACTCTGGAGAAGATTTTGGTCCAGGATATCCCTGTACTTGGCCACATTCATCTTTCCCTCGATTGCAACCAGCCGTCCTGTCCCTGCAGCTGAAAAACACCCCCACAGTATGATGATGTATCCACCATGCTTCACTGTTGGGACTGTATTGGACAGGTGATGAGCAGTGCCTGGTTTTCTCCACACATACCGCTTTGGACTAAAGCTTTAGAACTAAAGCCAAAAAGTCATATCTTGGTCTTATCAGACAACAGAATCTTATTTCTCACCATCTTGAAGTCAGGTGTTTTTTATAAAACATCATGCAGGCTTTCATGTGTCTTGCGCTGAGGAGAGGCTTCTGTCGGGCCACTCTGCCATAAAGCCCCGACTGGTGAAGGGCTGCAGTGATGGTTGACTTTAACATGCATCTCTGGAGCTCAGCCACAGTGATCTTTGGGTTGTTCTTTACCTCTCTCACTAAGGCTCTTCTCCTCTGATAGCTCAGCTCTATATAACAAAGAGTGAAAACTGTAATGGTGTCTGAATATTTTCCGTACCCACTGTGTATATATATATGTGTGTGTGTGTGTGTGTGTGTGTTGCTATGAAAAAATGAAAAAATGTGCCTAATATGCCATATAATCCACATATGTTCTTGATAGATTTTAAGAGGTTCCCTTGTCCTATCTCGTAAAGGACTAATTATTCAAAAGAAGTAAGATGGTGTACAGGGTTCTTCCTCATCTATTTTTTTTGTCTTGACTGAAAATACTACCAAAGGCTGAAAAGAACACAGCAAACACAGTGCTGGCTATATCAGCATTTTGCCTGAAGTGAGTCAGCGCTCAAATGCAGCTCTATTGTTCTAAGTGTAAATGGGGAAATGTCGTGATGTATGGCTAGAGAACCTGATGGACAGGTAGAGCAGATGGGAGGGCCTAACTACACTGAGATCTATTGCTCTTAAATGTGATTTAAAATGTTTATTCATCTTCAAAATTATTTCCGACTTGATGACTATGATTAAACTTATTCTTCTAAGAGTGTGGCTGTCACTTATGTTTATAATGTACAGATTTTGTCCAGGAGCAGCAAAAAGAATCTACCTGAATTGTAAGTGACTCTTGCAGTTCGCCACCATGGTGAAACTTCTAGTGGATCACAGGGTCAGCAGCAATAAAGAACACAGGTTAAAGCAAATTCACACACACTTATGTTGAAAGAGGTTGTTAAAGGCTTATTGTGTGTAGGACAAAATAAACCTTTGTGCATCAGCAGATGGCATTGTTGGAACTGTGGCAAAATTTTCATAATTTAGTGAAAAGTCATATTCAAATTTTTTTCACTTGTTCGGATATTAAGCAATGTGTTCAGAGAGGAGGAAATAACAAATTCAGAACATTTCATTCAGCAAATTTCTTCAATATTTGTAATTACAATAAATTAC
>JAUCNO010000425.1:12908280-12920336 GCA_032353835.1 Enteromius viviparus
CAGGCGCTATCCTTTGAATTCAATTCTCATTTAAAATAATGTTGTCAGTTAACCGGTTAATAATCGGTTAACGAGCGCCGGTTGTCGGTTATGAGAAATAACCGAAATGAGCATCCCTACTTTTATTAGTGAAATAGAGCAAACAGCAGTGTTCCTCCCCTTTAATATCGTCAGTATTAGTCAAGAAATGAAAAGGATGCATTATTTTTGTTTTTATTTGTATAGCATGGCAAGGAGAAGAAGATAACCCCGCCTTCCCCTCTCACGCTTCCTATTTTTTTTTATTAAATCATTGTTTAATTTCACTAATCAGTCTTGTATTAAACACAGGAGGTCATTAATGATGCTTACATTATAACGTGCAAATTCACACAATGCATCTTTCATTTGGCCGGAATTGCAGGTGCTTCTCTTATATGCAAGGGTTTGGAGATATTATTTAATAAGTTGTAAATAAATGTTATTTTAGATTGTCCCGAAAAGTCATCCAACCCAAGCAGATAATGATAGTCGATAATCTGGAAACCTCGTTTGATTGGCTAGGGGATGAAGGTAATCCTGCCTTCACCTTCACGCTTGCAAAACTCAAGTTAGTGAGAGAATCGTGCCAGAAGTGTAAGCGCAAGGAAAAAGGAAAGACGGAGCTGTACATCTCCGGTTAATTTGGAGGTTTTTATCCTACATGAAGTCGTTTTTACAATTGCAACAGTTTATTTTTAGGCACACATATTAGCATTACGTCATTAATCCGTTTTGCAGTTCTTGACACAGGTCGTTTCGCTTGCAAAACGCTGTTTACAGGCTTGCAATGCCTTTGGCCGTATTTTGGCAAAAAAAATAGTGCCAAAAGTCAAAGTGCGGAAAAATTTAATTCAAGAATACAGATCATATTTATTTTGCATTTGCATGAAGCTGCAGTTTCACAATACATGAATTACACTTGCAAAAAAAATGAATAGACTGCAAATCTTGTTTTGCTCACGCTTGAATCTCGGTTTGCGCCTTCACAAATCTTTTCTTGTGCTTGCAAATTTAATGTACGCTTGCATTCTTATGTACACTTGCACAACATGTAATCTTCACATGCAAATCTTTATGGCATTATTTTAATTCCATACATTTCAGATTGCCGCAAGCGCACCACCGGTCATATGACAAGAACCAAGCAATCGGCTTCATCCTTTCCTGTAACAACATTGAAAGCTCAGCCAAAATAAAGTAATAGTTGGTCAGAGCTGTACAGGGAAAGGCTGAACCACAACTTGTAATGCAGTAGGCTAGATTGAATAGGCTATATTACGTTCATCTAACGTTTATCAGTCTGTAAAATTAATCGGCTTGGCTTCGGGGTTGAAATGGAAAATAAAAAGGACTCACTATTCTATGCACTAGCCGTGTTTTTTTAATATATATATATACACATATATGTATGTTGTTGTGGCAAAAATTCGGAGACTCTCAGTCAAGAAGACAAATAGAGCAATTGCGTTTTACAAAAGGTTTAATTCTTGCAAGAATGGTATACAGTCATACAGAAAGTCAAGGCTCCCTGCTGAGTGTCACACCGAGTGTGTTTTTGGCTCAGCTTTTATACTCTTTCACCCCAAGGTTACATGCTGTTATCAAGTGGCACTTTCCATACAAGGCTAGAAACAGAAAAACATGTCTATATATCACTCTTCCCTTATGTTCACTTCAAAACCTGGAGCAACTGTCCCCCTACTCGATTTCCCAGTTGACACCCTGTCGGGCGCCATAAGTTAAATTTATGAAGGGTCAGCATCTGTAAAACATTCTCCCCAACATATGTGAGTTCCATGCGTGAGGTTCATACACAGTTTACTATGAGCAAAGGTTACAATGTATAAGACATAGAGGATAAGAATAAGAATTTCCTCAACAATGTGTTTGTATATATTATTTTACATTTAATTTCTTGTCTTATTTAACTGCTGTTTGATAACCTATTTTTCAGGGGTAAATCTTTAAAATAAAAAAAAGTTCACCAGAATCGTGAGAGAGTCGTGATCTTTATTCTTAGCAAATAAATTGTGATTCTCATTTTATCCAGAATCGTGCAGCTCTACGATCCAGTCATTATATATAGATCTGTGAATTGAACCCATTTTATTTGGCCATAATAAATTGTTTCTTGAAATCTTTTCAAAATAAATAAATATGTTTCATGTTTATTTAGTGTAACTAGATGTATTAAAATAAATGGCAGCTGAAAATAAAATGGAATATTATGATAAAAATATTAATTAAAACTAAATTATTAATTAAAATTAAATTATAATAGTATCTCAGTGATACTGAAACAATGCCCTAATACACACTGCCTAATGCATATAACCCTTCAGCAGTATTCCATGTTAGAGAAACTATTGACAGCTACTTCATATAATAATATCAAGTTGACTCGTACATTGATGCTGTTATTAGAGTCTAACTTGATACATTTTGCTTTTAGATGATCTTTTCTAATCTTGTGTGCCTTTATGATTTCTTAGCTATTTGTGGCAGACGTCCTCTCGGGACAGATAACCAGAATACCCATGCTGAAAGACAGAGAGGGAAGGGCAGAGGTTTCCCAGGGTTTGAGTGGAGTGGGAGGCAATTTCCACTTCCAAAATTCTGGCTCAGTCAGTGGTCTAGATGTCCAGCAGGGATGTGGCATCCACGCCATTGAGCTTAACCCCTCTCGTACATTGTTGGCCACTGGAGGAGACAACCCCAATAGCCTGGCAGTGTACAGACTTCCCACTCTTGACCCTGTCTGCGTCGGGGATGTGAGTTCGGCTTTTGCTTACCTTCTAGTTGTGCAAGTATTGTAAATGTCAAAAGATTTAACGGCTTCAGCCTTTGACTTCATATGGCTTAAGTGCTCTTAGTGGCTAGCTTTGACAAATACAATGAAAATATTCTAGTGTTTCTCTAGACTCAAATTGGTTCTGTATTTCTGACAGGATGGACACAACGACTGGATATTCTCCATTGCGTGGATCAGTGACACCATGGCCGTCTCAGGTAAGAAGCTTGCAGATCCAGTTTTGAGCTACGCTGTACACTGTGTGCTAACACATGAAGTTTAGTGTACAAGAAACCTGTCAAAAATTGCGAGTGTTATATTTCACACCAAGAGAAAAAAAAATGGAGTATAAAGAAAATGGGGCCTTGTTTAGAACATTAAAGACATTTAAAGTTATTTTTATTACAGTTTAACACATAACTGATCACATTTCTCAATAAAGAAATATGAAAGTGACTCTTTTATCGTAGAACTTTTTTTTACACATGAATATATGTGACCGTGGACAAAAGTGTTAATTTCGTAAGTGTTACGAAATTAGGTGTTGATTTAAGTGTTAATTTTCCAAAATTGAGATTTATACATGATCTGAAAGCAAAATAAATTAGCTCTCCGTTGATGTATGGATGAATGGATAGGACAATATTTGACCGAGATACAGGTGTAGGAAAATCTGGAATGTGAGGGTACAGAAAAATCTAAATGCTGAGAAAATCACCTTTAAAGTTTTCACATGAAGATCTTATCAATGATGATCTTCAAAAATGAAGTTTTAATGAAGCATAATCTTTACTTACGATCCTAAGGATTTTTGGCCAAAAAAAAAAAATCAAAAATTTTGACCCATACAATGTATTTTTGGCTATTACTACAAATATACCCAGCGACTTAAGACTTAAAATCTTACATTTATTCTGATTTAAATATAAAAGAAGAAAACATGGATGTGATTGATTTTTCATTAGTGTATAACAGTAATGAGAATTAAATATTAAATTATTGCAATTATTTATTTTCATTGTCATGAATCTGTCAAAAATGCAATTTTAAATGCGAAAAATATATATAATAAATAAAATATAAAATATATAAATAAATGCTATGCAAGACCCTTCTATTTCCCTTAACTATATGTTTGGGATTTATTTTGTGATTAATTATACGTCATACTGTACACAATTAGATGTTGTTCATGGTGTACAGTTGTTTAATTAAAGAAGAATTAATCTTTTACTCACTGGAGCAGGATCCCGTGACGGTTCCATGGGTCTGTGGGAGATATCAGAGGAGGTGCTGACTCAGGCTGAGAAGCGTCAGAATGTGGAAGGTGTTCCTTGTTACTCCCACATCTCTCACCGCGCTCTCAAGGACATTCCGAAAGAGTATACCCACCCCTACAACTGCAAAGTGCGTGCACTGGCCTTCAACAACAGCCATAAGGTTAGCCGCTGTCCTTGACTCATGTGACTGAAAATTGATTGCTCTGCGTGTTATAAGCTCTTTTTCATTTATCCATTAGGAGCTGGGTGCTGTTTCTTTAGATGGATATTTCCATCTGTGGAAGGCAGAAGACAACCTGTGCAAGGTACAGTTAGTACTATAAGCATTTTTTTCGCATATTTTTCAAGCCCAATGCTTATAGATTTTTACAGTTGTCTAATGGGTGTTTTTCTTATGCAGGAGCTTTCTACCAAACTCCCTTACTGTAAGGAGAACGTGTGTCTGGCATACGGTATGGACTGGTCTGTTTATGCAGTCGGCTCTCAGGCACACGTTTCCTTCCTTGACCCCCGGCAGTCATCTCAGAACATCAAATCTGTGAGCTCCAGGGAACGTGGCAGTGGTATGTTTCCACCCCTCAAAGATAGTTACAATGTTATTATTTACAAAGCAGGGTGGTGCTCAGTTTTGTGTGTTTAATTGTCTCTTAGGTATTCGCTCTGTGAGCTTCTATGAACACATAGTGACTGTAGGCACTGGTCAAGGCTCCCTGCTCTTCTATGATATCAGGGCTCAGCGTTTTCTGGATGGTCCATCCAGCTCACCCGGCGGGTACCGGAATCGTACAGCAGAGGGCATCCTGAAACTTACCACAGGGAGAGGATGGCTGGTATGTTTGTCCATTTTGACCCTTTTTTTTGACCCAGGCTCCCTGTCTTGCATGAAGGGATGTAGGATATACATTGTTTGTAATAAAAATCATAATTGTTGTTTTAATGATATGCGATTTGATATTGAGTATATTGTAAAAACCAAACAAAACACATCTACATAAATGGTAAAAATCTATGTAAACTTATCCGAAAAGGGTCATTTCTGTCACTGCTGTGAATTGACCACCACACTAAATGTGAAGAATATTAAAAACTTAATTGGCACAATAATACAGTCAGCAAAATATTATCTAATTATGCTTATCGATAAAATCCCAAAAATATCAATGTCTTTTTTTCAGTACTGCACACTACTTGCATGCTAAAATTGTACATATTAATGAGACCTTGAGCAGCATGTGAATCATATAATTAATTTAATAAGCATTATAGTACTTTTTTTTTAATTATAATTATATATATTTTTTACACAACGATTCAGAATTCTCTTATAACGACCAAGGCTGTTTATTTGCTCAAAAGCACAGTAAAATTGCTTAGTATAATATAATATAGTATAATATAATATAATATAATTATAATGTGTTCTTTAGTAAAATGTAATTTATTTGTGTGATGGAAAGCTGAAATTTCAGCATTCATGACTTCAGTCTTCAGTGTCACGTGATCCTAAGGTGCATATTTGGTGCTGAAGAAACATTTATTATTTTCAGAGTTTTAAACCATGGGGAAAATCTTAACACACGTTGTCACATTAAATCAAACTAATGCATCGTTGCTGAAGAAAAGTGTTAATTGAACAGTGGTTTATATTCATTATCATTATGTTTCAAATAAATCTGATTATTACAAAAACTTGATTATGCTCATTTGATGTACACACCCAGTGTCTAATTTTTACCATAAAATCTTTGGACAGGCTTTTGCATTAATTAATCTATATATAAGCTCTTTTACAAAGTGCTTACTCTAGCAGTCGGTTGCCTGCAGCATCAGTCTCTGCTTACCATATGGAAGTTCATTAGGCAGAAATGCTGTATGCTGCATTAATCAGAAGTCCACACAGAAGTACTATTTGATTGGCTTAATTAACCCACTTAGGTTGCTGCCCTTTTCTTTTTCAACTTTGAAAAATGTAACTATGTAAGGGATAGTGTACAGTCAGCCTGTTCATTATGGCTATATTATCAACTCCTGTGCACATTGGGGTTTGGATTTTCTAGTTTCGTTCTGTTTTTTGATAATACACTACTGCTCAAATGTAATACAAACCTGATTGCAAAAAAGTTGGGACACTGTACAAATTGTGAATAAAGAATGCAATTTTGTACAAATATCGTATACTTATATTTTATTTACAATAGAATATAGATAATATATCAAATGCTGAAAGTGATACTTTTTGAAATTTCGGTCCCACTTTATATTAAGTGTCCCTAATGCCTGTGTACTTCCATAGTAACTAGATGTGTATGTAGTGTGTAACCACAGTGTAAGTACACACCGGTACATGATATCTACAGCTGTAATATTTCTGTTACTTCACACATGTAACAACCCTTAGAATGGTTTGTGTAAGTAAATGTATAACAGTTGGGTAGGTTTAGGGATATGTAAAGTGTGTGGAGTTGGTGCACCTCTGTAATACCAGTGTATGGTAACTCCTCAGGAACTGCCTACTTAATATAAAGTGTAACATTCTGGACATCAACAACAATTTATATGTAAAGCCTAATTTACTGGCCGCAGCTGTGTAACATCGGAGTAATTACATGCTAAATCCATAGCAATTGACTATTTAATATAAAAGTGTAACACTTTATTTACCAAAAAGTGTTGTTAGTCCTGTTACACATTTGTACTTTCATTACCAAAAAGTGTTATGTCCTGTTACACATTTGTACTTGCACACCATTCTGAGGGGTGTGACATGTGTGAAGTTACAGAAATATTACAGCTGTAGATACCATGTACCGGTGTGTACTTACACTGTGGCTACACACTACATACAAATCTAGTTACTATGGTAGAACACAGGTATTAGGGACACTTAATATAAAGTGGGACCGAAATTTCAGGCCAAAGATTGGTTAATTTTAGACTTCAAGACAGCTACACATTCCAAAAAAGTTGGGACAGGTAGCAATAAGAGGCTGTAAAAGTCAAATGTACATATAAGGAACAGCTGGAGGACCAATTTTCCACTTATTAGGTCAATTGGCAACATGATAGGGTATAAAAAGATCCCTATCCCTAAGAGTGTCTCTTAGAGGTCAAGATGGGCAGAGGATCACCAATTTCCCTGATGCTGTGCCAAAAAATAGTGAAGCAATATCAGAAAGGAGTTTCTTAGCAAAAGATTGCTTAAAAGTTATCACCATCTACAGTGTATAATATCATCCAAAGATTCAGAGAATCTGGAACAATCTGAGCGTAAGGGTCAAGGCCAGGAAACCATACTGGATGACTGTGATATTGCCGGCTAAAAGTCTATAGGTCAAAAAAGAAGCCATTCTTAAACATGATTCAGAAGCGCGGGCGTTTTCTTTAGGTTTTTCTTTTTCTAATCCAATCCAAGTTCTAGAACAACATATGCTCCCATCCAGACGTCGTCATGACAATGACAATGTTGAAAACATTTGGTGCATCATAAAGAGGAAGATGTGACAAAGACAAAGAAGACCTAATACAGTTGAGCAGATAGAAGCCTGTATTACGCAAGAATAGGACAACATTCCCATTCCTAAACTTGAGCAACTTGTCTTCTCGGTCCCCAGACGTTTTCAGACTGTTGTAAAATAAAAAAAAATTAAAAAAAACATGGCCTTGTCCCAACTTTTTAAAAATGTGTTGATGCAATGAAATTTAAAATCAACTTATTTTTCCCTTAAAATTATATGTTTTCTCTAGGGGTGTAACTGCGTATCGTACAATTCATGGTCATTTTCCAAATCATCAAAGAATCTACTTGTTAGTGGAGACTTGAGAGAGCAGTGCACATGCGTGTCATTATTTAGTTGTTTGGTATGCACTTGTCCACAAGTGGAGCCAGGGCCGGCTCGAACCAATTTGCGCCCCTAGTCAAGATTTCGGGTGACGCGCCATTGCATCGTAGTTAATTCTACTGCTAGTGTACATACACTCATAAGAAACTTAATAGTATGTCTTGTACACTATTTTTTACTATTTCATTTAAATAAAACATATTGTGGCATCTGGTTGCTGCTCATTAGGACATTACACATGTTCAATGAGTGGCAATTTCAACAACTTACTTCCCATACACACCTCTCTCCATGACGGTAACTGTTAAACTTTTATATAACAGGGCTGCAAATGAACTAAACCCACTCAAACTAACTTGAACATAACTCACACAACATCACTAATACAAAAACCCAACTGTCTTGCTTAAATTACACAAAATAAGTAAACTCTAAAAAAATACCCATAATGCACTTGGCTGCCAGCGCTGACTGAAGTCTATGGTCACGTCTTTTTTCTTCTTCTTATCAGTGCAAAAGACACTAAAACACTGTTGACTTTGGTCACACAAATAAATGTTATACACCTTTAGAATCTCATAGGTGTCTACTTTTTTTGAGTTCACTATCAGTAAAAACAAAAGTGTGTGCTTTTGCAAAATAACTGAAACGCATCACAAAAATGAGCTGAAAACATGCCACACAGACATGAGACACATATCTAAAGAAAGCTTAAAGTGTCTACTTTTAAATGCTTGAACGGCAGAAATTATTGTATGTACACTGCTCTGGGTCAACACGATGCTTTTCCAATGAAGCGCCGACTCCGCCCACACAGCTATGACGCGATATCAACCGAGTCAATTGCTGCAGATGTTATGCTAAACAGAGTGTGGCGCTTTGGTGTATGTTTCTAATCTTTTTCCGCTTTTATTTATAATGTAGTTTTTTTTATTATTATCATTTTCAGCTATTTGTCATGTATTAATTATACAGAGCTATTCTTTTAATAAAATATGATGGGGTATTTTTCTTGTGAATTGTATCGTGTTAAATAGTATTAATATCGGCGATACCGGCCCTGTATTTACTTGGTATTGGATCGATACCAAATATTGCAGTATCCCCTCCATCCCTAAAAGGAATATCCATGTTTAGATTACTGACTGACATTCAGGTGTAACTAATGTACAGACAAAAATAAGGCTATTAAACAAATGCTTCATTGTTACAAAAGGTAGGAGACTATCAAAAACCTGATTTGGTTGAGACTTTTAGACATGAAAACTTTTCATATGATCCTCAACAGTGGTGATAAAAATTATTCATACTGCAGCGCATGATAGGAGATTTTGCTATGGCGTTACCCAGCATACCCTGCAGATTGCAGCATTTTGTCAACTGTCGCCATTATTGAGATTGAATTGATGATTAACTAAACCAACTAAAGCAGTCCCTGATCTCTGTGAAGATAGCATTACTTTAACCAATAAAACGTCTCAATCTAATCCTTTGTAATTCTCAGTAACAGCAGGTGTTCATCCCCATTGCACCATCATTGTTTAATTAGTCTCTTAATTATCTCATTAAAATCAAGAGTTTAACCCTTTATAAGTCCTCAGCAAAGTACTCATTCCCATCACTGATGGTGGCACTAAATGGGGACTTCCATATAAGGGGACCCGAGGTGTACAGTATATAAATTGTTATGTTGCATTTCTACCAATAAATTCTCCTAAATATTACACACTGCACCTTTAAGGCAGTCCGTTTCTGCAAATGAAATTAGCTAACTTGAGTTTTAATTTAGTATTTTACATTAACATGCTGTTTATTTAAAGTAACTACTATAGGTTGTGTGTTTATATATATAAACAGTGACAATGGCAGTGACATAACACAGATGATTATATATGATGTGATTACAATAGTAATGATTGCATAAATCGTGGAATAAAAGTGAACACATTATGAAATATTACAAAATTTAAGAGTGAAAAGTTTCACAAATCCCTTTTCTATTAAGTGAGCATGGCAGATCATTCCAGTTGTTCAAGACAGGTTTTTCAGGCCTCAGTTCAGTACAGTCCTCAATTCCAACGTCATCGTTTGGCTCACCATCAGCCCAGAACCTGAACAACATGTGTTAGATTCAGTTAGTGTTTTAGTTATTAGGACCCCTTGCTAAACTTCAAACAGAACCAAAGATTTATTTAGCATCTATGTAATAAACATAACTAAATTTACATCTATACATTAAGCAATTAAAATGAGAAACACCAAATTGAATATGTTGCATGAACCAACAGTCTCAAGAGTACTGTATCGATAACTGTGGTTAATGTGGTTTGTTATTTTGAGTCGCCTGGGACACTCACAATATATTGCTTTAAATATCTATAACATTTGCCACTTATAGCGCTTACACTGATCTGTACATAACTGAATCGCGCTGGTTGAAAGAGGTGGGCCAGAGCATGGTTCAGTTATGTAACAGAATACGAAAAAAAAAACACATTATTTTTCAAATAATTTACATTATTATAGTTCCTCTGTGTTTTACCTATTTTAAAGTTCTTTGTTTTCTGCAAAACCTCTCATTGCCAGCTGACTTGTGCATTGTGACTGGCTGAACACCAAGTCGGAAAAGTAATGTCGCTTTTCATAAATGCAAGTTCAGTTTTTCAAAATAAATGTCAATACAGATAATAATGCCGTTAGTTTTACTATCATTTTAAGCCTGAAAGGGGAACAATCAAGTTTTTGTTTTATTTAATGGAACATTATTACAGTAGTAAACCATGTTTTTGTATGTTTATACAAGTGAAGATGAGTGGGGAATATACAATATAATATGATCAAATGTTAATAAATGACATCATTTAATTTACATGCATCAGCACATTTAGCAGACAGCCATAAAATCAAAACAGAAATTTCTTATAATATATTTTGCCTAGCTGACAAGGATCACTCGGTTGCTTTGTGTCGAACTCAAATGCAGTTACACCGAGGATTTTTAACAAGCGAATGTGTGGAATTTGTCCATCATTAAAATGACGACATCACACCGGTGTGGTGATGCATTGTATGGACCTTTATAGACATACTAACGTTTATTTCATAAAGACAATGTTGCACTTATTCAAACAACAAGATATGTTACCGTTACAAGAGGAAGACGTTCATCTGCTTCTGCTCTATGACTTATATGACTGATGTGCTGAAACGTAAGTTTGTGGCGCTCAGGGGCGGAGTTGTGAAGTTTGACTGACAGTTTGAGCAGATCTCTACGCTTTTTAATGCCTTTTATTTGTTAAATATTTGTTAAAAAGACAAACAAACGTAAAGGTTTACTAACGGCATTGATTTATAATATTTTTTTTTTTTTTAAACTCCCTTAAAAAAGGGCACTTCAGTGTAATTACAAAAAGGGCATGTGCTCTGCACAGGGTGATGAAATTGGATAAGTATAAGACAGTAACTTCAGTTGTAGTTCAAAAGTGGTTGCAGAACAGGTGTATCTTAAGCTGTGATAGTTTAACAGCTCATTTTTTAAAGGAAAGAATAAAAATATAATGAAAATAATGTATAATAACTAAAAAATAAATTAAAAAAACAAATAATTTGTTTTAGCACATACCCCTGTTTCAGTGTTGAGTCATCCACCCATTTCATGTGCGTCTCATTCTCTATGTCAGACAAACCAATCCACACTCTGTCCTTGACAAATGAAGATATGAGCCTCTGTGTGTGAATAAAAACAGAAATTAGTGTGATTCTTCCGCTTTCTCTCCTTTCACACAAACACACAGAAAAAAAATACAAATAAATAATTAATCAAATTAAAAACATTTAGGGTATTGATTCACATCTATCTTATAATTTGAGCCAATTTAAAATTTTGCACTGTCCACTGTTAAAAATTGCTGTTAAAAAACTGCCACATTTGACAGTAAAATGCTGTTAAAAAACAATGCACTTTGTGGAATATTTGTTGTATTTGAGAAAGTAGCCTTCTGCCGTCCTGTGAATTAACGTCGTTCAGAGTCGACACTCAGAGACTGTGTTCAAATCACACCCTACACCCTCATTCACTATTCCCTACATGAGTTTACTAATATAGTCCACCTGACAGAGAGAATG